>OZ012700.1:1729097-1737273 GCA_963942565.1 Maea johnstoni | reverse complement strand
CCTGAGAGCTGAGAGCTGGCTGTTTATATACGCATACACATTGATAAAAATGACAAGGTTTATATTCCTTTTGGGAGTATTGTGGTCGTCTCGGTTTGTTGAGTGCGTTTAATGAACTCCTGACCGACTACCAGTAGGAATAAACTCGACAGCTTAGGGGTCACACTGTGATACTTATATTTAGGTGGAAACCTATGATCAATGTGTTCGGGTAGGGAAATCCTGGCCACTGAGCATGTGTGTCAGGTAATGTACGTATCGTCACGAAAGATACGCATGGGTAACCATCTAAACCGATCGAATTTTTATCGGCTTGCTGCTAGGACAACCAATGCCGGCAAGCCTCGTGAGAATACTTATATTTAGATTAAATTAACCCTAAGTCAATGTGAACCGGCCCTATTTTCTCTTATACTGGCTAAGCTTTCAAACACATTGAACTTTTAAGGTGCTTCAGATGGGCTTAAAAGGTGTAATCCGACATCCCTAGAATACAGCCAGTATGTCAATTGTATGAGAGTGTAAACATATTGGCACATATGTGCAGAGCACTTAAGCACGAAATCTACCTGAAAACCATAACATTAAACCTCTGGATAGTGCAACACAAATGAAAATATTGATCAAAATAAAGGAAGAATGACAGCATCAAAACCTTTTAATTTGACGACCAAACCAAGCAGCAGGGTTTTAAAAGTCCAGTATTATACAAATATGACATGACGATTGTCGCTCGAGGGTGTAGCCCGAGGGTGACAATCCTCTCTCGGGGAAGTTATTTCTGGTGAATGCACCGCACAGGGATGCCATATTTGTTTTATTATACCGATCAAAATTCAAAACAAAAAGTGAAAAAAATACAAATAGAGATTTGGGTAAAATATTCATGGTCTGCCTTGTTGCGCTAGTTTTACTGGTAGGTCACTTGGCAAATTCTGTGGGTGTTCGCGGGTATTCGGGCTAGTGTGTGCTAATCAAAAACACGCTGTTGCTCTGTGCTAATCAATTAGCAAACGCTGTTGCTGTGTGTTATTCAATTGAATAACAACCGCTGTTACGGACAACAGCCCGTCGCAAAGGAGTGAGTACAACATGATGATTAATCCAGGGCCCTTGACCAACCAGTGAAAAAATCGAGTCCAACCTGCCGATTTTTTAAATCGTGCGATAGTCGGACCCTAGTGTGACTGGGGCATATACGATCTTAACCATGTATCAACATTTTAGACGGAGCCGATAGGTGAAAAATCGGGTCCGACCTGCCGATTATAACAAACGTGCGATAGTCGGACCCTAGTGTGACTGGGGCATATACTCTGTCGCCAAATGCATTCACTTCCCTGCCACCGGACGCCCTCCATAACCCCAAAGACCTCTTAGAAGTAAACCTTTTGTGCATCCTTCTGTCACGGACCCGATGAACTTACGTATAGCTATAACCCAGCAAACACAAAACATTTGTGCTATGTCTACACAATATATTACCCAATATCTGTGAAATGTTACTCAAAATGTTTATTAATATTAAAACATTTGGCCTGAAAATTATTACCCTAACGTTTCTTATAATATTTGTATTATTATTTTCAAAACATTTTTTAGATACATTAACACAATATTGCAAACATTATTCATTAAATGTTTCTAAAAAATATTTATTAATATTAAAACGTTTGGTCTGAGAATTATTACCAAAACATTTCTTATAACATAAAAAGTATTATTTTCAAAATATTTTAAATATATATTAATACAATGTTGCTTAAATTATTCATGAATTATTTCTAAGAAACATTTTGACATTGTCGTTGAAGATATTTATCCACATTGAAATTGCAACATTTTGTAACATTTTACTCAACATTATTTCAATATTTTTGAAATATTTTTCTTTTCCAGATAGTTGAGTTTTGATTTTTTTAGAGAAGAAAATGTACTTACCAATCTCCCATAACTAACACACTTTAGAAATCCCCATTTTAGGAATTTCTTGATCAGTCTTACTTTGAAAAGTATACTTTACAAGTCCTGCTTTCAAGATAGAAGAGAAGGCTACTACTACTATATTATTTTGGTCAGCCCTAATCAATGCCTTTCTGAAGGACACATACTGGTATTCCATTCTTTTTGAGAAACCTAAACTTTTAAATCTATGCCAGTAATGATATATTTATTTGGAAACTATTTTCTCCTAAATTTTCAAGTCAATATTTCATGTTTATCAATCATATTTATCTAATTATAGCATAAAATGTTGCTTTTTCAGAGAAGTTGTTAACAATTGTAGGATTATAAATTAACGTTATTTAATAGTACTAAAATAATATTGAATTGTTGCTGTTGTTTTTACATTTTGATATGATTATGTGGCAATATCATAGGGCATTCCCTAATGATATTTTTGAAATATTTCATACGGTTTTCGTGTTAAAATTGGAATTATTATAATGTTTTTAAATTATTAAAGGACTGTTTTATAGTAATTTTGAACAAACTATTCGGCCTCAACT
This sequence comes from Maea johnstoni, assembly GCA_963942565.1. Taxonomy (NCBI): domain Eukaryota; kingdom Metazoa; phylum Annelida; class Polychaeta; order Spionida; family Magelonidae; genus Maea; species Maea johnstoni. The sequence continues at coordinate 1,734,763 of OZ012700.1, read as the reverse complement.
TTTAAAAACATTTATTCAACATTTTGTTAGTGTCATTTTTAACATTTCATTACAGCTTTGTTCAGATGCTTCACAAATATTTCACAGGATGTGTTCTTGATATCGAACCGATGTTTGAAAAAAACATTTGTAATGAGCAGATTTATAACATTTACTGGAAATGTTAATACAAGTTTGGATGATGTTATCATACATTATTGCAGAAAATTATTGGTTATTATTTCATTAATATATATTTAGATATTTGTTCAGAAATATTTGAAACGTTGTCAATACAATATGTAATTAATATCGAAATAAACACTTGTAATAGGCAGATTTAAAAGATTTATTTTAAATGTTAAAAAATTATAATTTAATATTATCAAACATATTTTGAAAATATATTGTTCAACATTTCAATAATGTATATATTGATATTTTATTTATACTTTTTCGGACGTTTTAGAAACATTATTAAGTATGTTAATAAAACATTAAATTAATGTTAAAAACAACATTTGTAATACGCAGATGTAAAACATTAACTATAAATGTTGATAAAAGATAATGTAATGTTGTAAAACATTATTATGCAAGAATATTGGTAAATATTTTGAGAAAATATTCCTTTATTCTCGAAAATGTTTTACTAATATTGTATTTATATTGTATACCATTATTTACATTCATTGTTTCATTAATGTTTTCCCTATGGTCATTGAACATTTTGCTAACGTTTTATTCATGTTTATTGTGAATGTTTCTACGAATTCTTTTTCAGTCCTTTTAAAAATATTTTGAAAATATTTTGTGTTTGCTGGTACTAGGGCGGAATATGTTCTAGGCACTCCTTAAATTGTATCCTCTGTGGTACGACTGAAGAAGTAGCCGTGTTTCAATATGCTTCCTTTTATAACTGATGCTATTAAGAGCTCGTTTTCTCCCACTCAAGGGCCTGCAGATAGGCATTAAAAAGTATCGGATCTTTTTATACTTGGTTCACTGTTAATCAGGGTAATCTGTAGGTCATACTAAAACCTGCGTTAGTACTGAAAGAAAAACGTCCATGACACCGATCCATGACAATGTATATGCCGTAAAACCCAGTTATTTTACTAAAAGGTCGATGCTGAGAATAAACGACGGACGTGTTTTGAGGTATTAGTACAAAGGATTTCTAGATCCACATTTCAAAATTGAAGATGAAGCATATGACTTAATTTGATCCTCTACTGCAGCAAGTAGTTGAAAAGATAGACATATTCTATTTTCAGCCAATATAATTTGACCTACACTACCACTTCTCTGTTATCCGCACTTGGAAACATCCTATTGCTTACCTCTATCATTACAAGTCTTTTAAAATCTCTTTCATTAATAGGTTATTTTAGCTGCAAGTTTCCCTCATCCTACCATTCGAACTCATTCATTTGTGAAACTATGACAAAGATGAAATGGACTCACTTGACCGTTGTGCAGACAGTTGTATTCCCACTCGGCGACACTCGCGTAAGAGGTCGAGGATTATCCTGGGAACCTCTAAAAAAAGTCTGTCCGCTTGAGGGTGACGTGAGGGCAGATGAGGGACTAGATGATGTTTATCACCCGGAGCAGGAGATCCGGCGGGAACAGGCAGTATCGTGTAAATCTTTACCCTGAGCACCCAGTGAGCGAGCGAGTGCTACCAGTGGTCTACCCTCCAGCAGGATATCTCATAGCCTGGTTCTCAGGCCATGCCGCCTACACTACTGGACAGATGTGATGTCTCTCTCAACCTATAGATGGCGCCACCACTACTGGATACGTGTGATGTGTCTCTCAACCTATAGATGGCGCCACCACTACTGGATAGGTGTGATGTTTCCATCAACCTACAGGTGTAAATCTTTACGCTGAGCACCCAGTGAGCGAGCGAGTGCTACCAGTGGTCTACCCTCCAGCAGGACATCCCATAGCCTGGTTCTCAGGCCATGCCGCCTACACTACTGGATAGGTGTGATGTCTCTCTCAACCTATAGATGGCGCCACCACTGCTGGATAGGTGTGATGTTTCCATCAACCTACAGGTGTAAATCTTTACGCCGAGCACCAAGTGAGCGAGCGAGTGCTACCAGTGGTCTACCCTCCAGCAGGACATCTCATAGCCTGGTTCTCAGGCCATGCCGCCTACACTACTGGACAGATGTGATGTCTCTCTCAACCTATAGATGGCGCCACCACTACTGGACGCAAATGTTCATGCAGCGCGTAGCGCCCCCAAAAGTGAAACGGCAGCAGATGTAACTAATTGAACCTCAGAATAGCAAGTTCATAACACTAGGAAAATTGGATTGCGAAACTGGCGATGCCATAAAGTTAACGACATGTAAAGGCGTATTGATATAATCATTATTTTTTATCTATTTGAAAAGGTATAAGATTAAAAGATGAAATACAATTTTTCAGCTATTTTGGCGCTCCTTATTGGGTTCTAACGACATTCGGGTGATGGCGAGCCGTCTGGCAGTAGTTAGACAACAGGCGCCATATTTGATTTGGTTATTTACCAAAGGTGACGAAGGTAGGTCATAATCAGTTTCGGGCCGTATGTAAATGTGTGGGGTCATTGATAAAAGTGGCTTAGTGGTACATGTACCTAACAAAGATCTACTACGGTTGTCAGTCACGTAAATGACAAGAATGACTCGGAATACTAGGAACGATCCCAAATAGAGTTGCGGGATTTCATCAATATGGTTCTCTTTTCACTCCATCTCACACAATAGAAGGAATAGCCTGATTGATAGGCCAGTCAGGGTAGCCCAGTCGACTCCCGATCCTAGGGTCGCGGGTTCGATTCCATCTCTCGATCGGGCAAATTTTTTTCCACCCACCCAGTGCTTCGTGTGGTACTAAGAAATATTTCATACTCAAAATAACGGTGGCTTTATTTCTATAAAAAATTTTTTACTTAACTTTGCTAAAATGAATTGTTGGTCAAAACCGTTGATCCCAGAAAAGACGTCTGCCTGAATTGCCGTTCGCTATAAGGGCCGATGACTTTATGTTGGGCTTAGACTAAAAACAATCTTTTATCTTTGATTTATTATAATTAACATTTCCACAGTTGTGAAGTTAGGAATTTCTTCGAGAAAATATATAGTTTAATGGATGCAAGTAATGCCTAGCCTTCATATAAAAATTGAGATCTGTGAAGTTTAATGGGTGTAAGTATTAATTTATATCTGTTGATGAAGGACACTAATCAATGCATGCACACTTGCTGCACATGACTTTACCTTAGATCACCAAACACAAGTGGATTCGAAACCAGCCGGTCAACATGAACATGCAAGCCTCAACTAATGTCAACTAATAGCCACTAATAGGCCAGAAATTGGTGCTTTGGGCACCCCCAGCTGGTGGTGGAGATAAGGTGTCTCAGTAATGTAATCGATGCGAGAGCCCTGATTGGTCCTTGTTCCCACGTGAGCCCGCACTGATGGCTTATGTGGTACTCCTGACATGAGTCCAGCACTTAACTATAAGGCATTACTTTATGCAACTCCCACCCATCTACCTTCTATCTGCCCTTTCACACGTCCCCACGTGATCATCAGTGCCCTATCCATGCACCTTCCACCTGTACTTTGGGCTTGGATCCGTGCGCCCGCCACTCACTTTTTGGGCGCACGGATCCTTACTACACTGCCACTTTCTATTCCTCCTGCGGCCTTTAGCGCCTTGCCGCAACACTTGCCTTCCCCCTTCTCTGTAATTATACTGTCCTCCCAGTACCTCTTTCAACGGGGCCCTATCTGGATACGTGTGATGTGTCTCTCAACCTATAGATGGCGCCACCACTACTGGATAGGTGTGATGTTTCCATCAACCTACAGGTGTAAATCTTTACGCTGAGCACCCAGTGAGCGAGCGAGTGCTACCAGTGGTCTACCCTCCAGCAGGACATCCCATAGCCTGGTTCTCAGGCCATGCCGCCTACACTACTGGATAGGTGTGATGTCTCTCTCAACCTATAGATGGCGCCACCACTGCTGGATAGGTGTGATGTTTCCATCAACCTACAGGTGTAAATCTTTACGCCGAGCACCAAGTGAGCGAGCGAGTGCTACCAGTGGTCTACCCTCCAGCAGGACATCTCATAGCCTGGTTCTCAGGCCATGCCGCCTACACTACTGGATAGGTGTGATGTCTCTCTCAACCTATAGATGGCAGCACAGTTTTCAGAAATTGCAGTTTGAAATTCAGACTACAGCTCAAGTGTGCCCCCTCCCTTGAGGATTTATTCAGAGCTAAACCCGGAGTGAAATCAACTCAGGCTAGATCGGCGAGACTAAGGAAATGTCCAGATAACACAGATTTGTCGCAAGTCTAGATATTTCATAGAGATTTTATTCTACTGCAAATCACGTGATAGAGTATGCAGACTGTTATTAACGGTCATGGTGATGAGATTCATGCAAGTTAAATTACTGGTTCTCTGATTGATTCAACTGAGAGCTCGTTTCTGATTGGCACATCAAATTAGAGCTCGTTTCTGATTGGCTGATCAACTGAAAGCTCGTTTCTGATTGGCTGATGATAGAAGCGGTTGGCCAACCCATCAGTGATCGAACAGAAGCTTTCTATGTACTCATGTCGTTATAACACTTTGACACGAACATTACATCTGGAGTATTCAAATCGCAAATATAATCTATCTTTCTAAAATTAAGTGTTTATTTTTTTACTTATTAGAGACATGTTCATTCTTATTCCCACGTATAACACGTTTGAACTGGATGATTCGCTACTACATGTAGTAACCGCTTCACCTGGTTGTTCAATCAGTAAATTTACCGGTGAGTGATTCGAAATCCCGTGAACCAAATTCTACAGGATAAGCTGAGTTAGTTGGAGTCACATGTGCTTCTCTCACAAATCATATAAATTGTGCATAAAGACACACTTGGATACCATTCGCATTAGGAGAGTCCTGTCCTGATGACTGTGTTCAAATACCAACCGGGGCATGTAGGAAAGTTTCCAGTGATTTTGGTTATGCGGTGGTTTTCGCTGGCTAAACCGGTTTCCTCCACCATTTACAGCTGGCCAGTCACGACTTAGCCACAATATGACAGGCAAACTGAGAAAAAACGTTTTTCCAAATTTAAAATTCACATTAAGAAATGAGAATCTTTGGTAAAGAAAATTACATAATTGTGTATGATTATCAAGCAATCTGAGCTCTGATCTGCAGGATACCTTACCTACCTGGACTGCGTTTCAGCTGACGACTGACACGACAGAGAGAAGAGGAGCATCGAAGGTTTTGAACCCAGCCACTTAGTGGAAGGGTTTTAATTCATTCTTCACTATATCACGTGACAAATACCATGCCCCCTCAGGTAAATGGATACGCCTAAACACACCTGACCACTGGCTAGGGACTACATAATGCTAGACTAGGTTGTAGACATTCGGGGCATGTAATTACATCACAGTGCAAAGTCGAGGATGTGCTTTGAATAGTATATAAAGGCTATTGACCCTCAGTACATAATACTTATCTGCGATCACACACATGGAATTAAAGTGTGCTATGAAACTAACTGGATCATCGTGGTCCGAAGCTTGGCAGTGATATATGATAAAGTGACCCGTCAACGTCAGTGGTAAATCCTTAGGCAACTCATCTATCGGGT
>OZ012700.1:1686597-1724097 GCA_963942565.1 Maea johnstoni | reverse complement strand
TTGACCACAAACGTATGATTTGCATTAAATGAAAGAATCATGCCTTACCACATAACCACGTTCATGATCTTGTATATGACGTCTATTGTTGCTGTACAGAAGTCAGTGATGGGTTGGGCCACCTCTCCTGCCGCAAAGATGCCCATCCCAAAGGCCAGACTAAACACGCTGATACCTTAAAGAACAGGCAGAAATAATACTATTAATCCACCACTATTGCCAATGAGATTCTCTTGAAATTCTCGTCTGGACCAAAAGTACCTTTTACAATACCTCGTAAATACAGAATGATTTTACATAATATTCGAAGAAGAGTTGTTAGTTTTGTTATGATTATCATTTCCCCTTTAACTATTTTCCGAATTATGCTCTAGCTTAAAAGATTTTACGAAAAATGTCAAGCTGATTTCAAGTTTTATTTAGAGAAGCGAATATCTTTGTACTGTAAAGTAGAAATTGTAGTTATGGCATTTCGCATTTAACATTTAAATTCTCATCATATATCTATGCGAAATGTTTTTATTTTCAATCTAAAGTCGTTTTCTATCAGATATTTTCTTCATCCGATAATCTCAAATCTAAGAATGTTTACGACTATGACAATTAGCTCAAGGTCTTCAAATGTAATAAATGTAAATAGATCTCTCTCAAGAAAGCATCGATTGACATTTGACTAAACAGCAAGAAGAGGTTCTTCCACACGAATTTCAATCTTTCACAATCAATATGACTTACAGTGACCATTTACATGTACATTGCCTACATTTGATTTCTGCACTAAATACGTGGGCAAACCCGCACGCCAGATTGCCACCCAGTGTCCTGGACATGGATGCATGGATGCCCTTACAATTGAACGTAGGCTAGCTACGTGGGTCATTGATGTGCTTGGCTTATTTCTTTTGACATGTTATCCGTGGGTGTTTGCACAACCTGGCATTGGCAAACGTCCGGCCGAATGGTGTAGGAACTAAATGTCTGTACTGTACTCAAAAGTCGCCAAACAAACCGTGATAGGTTTAGGTAAAGCTACAAAGCATACCAGATAGCAGAAAGGACAAGTTATAACCCATAATTGCAATCAATGCAGGTCAATACAAGAAATAAACTCCTCCAATTACTTTGTCACCAAACTATACTCAGTTCATTTGAATATCAAGGGGAAATATATGGATTTCAAATTAATTTTGCCACATGATGACGCTATATCTGTACTTGCCCATTATATTCATGCCGTCAATGTATTTTACACTTTTAACCAACTCTGTCATATTGGAAGACGTATTTGAAGTTAAGACTTCATACTGTGTTTGGGTTAGCTGGAGACAAGCCTTAATGATATTGTCTGGCACCAAATTCCTGAAAACAAATAAAATACTATTTTATCATTATTTTTTTGATATTGCGATTTTCAAGTAATTCTTGGTTAAGTGTTCTTGTAACCTGTCGCACTATACGTACTGCACTTGGTCAATTATCAACTTTTCTTAATTTTTTTAAATAGTAATTGTCGGATAAAAATTTATTGATGATACGTCAGCGTATGTCTTATCCTCCTTTGAATGTTTTGTGTGACAGATGATACGTAAAGGCTGATTCCAATATAATAGAGAGAGGCCTTTATAGCGTATTGTGCAGATTACAACTTAGTATGGTGAGTCATATATACTACCCTTAATTAAATATGGGTGCTTGTGTGCATATTGTGCTATTATGAAAGATAAGGACATCTTATTTTACAATTCGTTCAATGCATTCCAATCAACAACATACAAACATGTCCAAAATATCCCCGACAAAGGGATGTAATTTAGACTTTTTTAGATTTCAGGTAATCTGTTATCAATGTATGCAGATTCCAAAATTTTGAATACTTATTGATAAGATCATCCTCCTATTTCATTGACACTTTTTATTGGTTAGATAGAGAAAATCCGAGAGATATTGAAGATAAAAAATCCTTGCTTATAGATGAGGTGTTTTCAAGGAAGATCAAGAGGGATATATAGATCGCACTGTCTTTACATTGTCTTTATATTCTTGTGCACCCTACAGCCCAAACCTAATAATCACACTGGGTCAGAAATCCTCAAAAATGGACACGTATCAATATGTCTTAGATACCATGATGATTCCTTTTGAAACTTGGGATATGCAGAATATGAGAGAATTTTGTTTTTGATAAAATAATATGACCTTCAAATGACCTTGAACTATGAAAAAACACAATATTTGGTCTCTTTTTTCGGGTATTTAATAAATCAAAATTCTAAAATGATAGCATAGCCTCGATTAAATGTATGACGGGTGGCGTGTTTTTCCATTACAATACACTTTGTATAAAAGTTGCCTTTTTGGAGATATTCATTTTAACAAACTTAAAGAATCAACCAAAATGCGTTCTGACTTGACGAAATAACAGGTATTGAAGACTTCGTGTTAACTTTTTAGAAGCATGCACTAGGCCCATATGGTACAATTCCAAAATATGCCAAACAAAAAATAGTGACTGGTTTAAAAGAAGTATGAAATATCTTGGTGATTTATTGAACCTATAAGGGCTTGTGAAAAGCATGGAAGAGATAGGTGAAAGATGGGGCATAAACTGCAACTTTTTAAGATATGAACGATTTAGGTTTAGAATTCAGAATCATATGAAAGATTATATATATATATATATATATATATATATATATATATATATATATATATATATATATATATATATATATATATATAATTTATTTACAGTATATATATATATATACATATATATATATATATATATATATATATATATATATATATATATATATATATACATATATATATATATATATATATATATATATATATATATATATATATATATATATATATATATATATATATATATATATATATATATATATATATATATATATATAAGGAACAGTGTGTATACAGTCATGTTTGCCCTTTTTGGTACAAATCTAAAATCTTCCTTTAAAGGTTTCGCACACCTCTATAAAAATAACAATAATAGGCTGATAGAAGCATGGATAAACTGTTTAGGAATTGCATGTGAACATAATTGACTACCGTGTTTATCAGCAAAGTAAGGCTGATTAGTACAAAGCAAAGCTCAATATGACCATGCACCAATTTGAAATAGAGAGTAAGATTCTTTGAGGCACTTTGATATGGAGATTATATTGAAGAAGTTCACTTCCATTTACAATCACACACTGCCTGGCTTTATTGTAGTTATTACGATATTGAGAATTGACGATCCCTTGATTTCCTGTGGTACATATACAGTTTGATGATGCATATGTAATTCAAGATGCAATAAAAAAGTCATCTCTTTGAAAATGAAGACAAGACACTGAGGGAAAACGAGTGGATATTCCAGATGTACAAATAAATAGTACTTAGTGCAACCTTCGTTTGCACGGTACGGTTTTGGAATGTTTCAATAAAGAGAAACTGATAAAATGTAAACCAATATTTTTCGCGACGGAATGTCTGCACATCGATATAATGCGGAATTTAATATGCTTTTTAACATTCGTAAGATGTATTGCCTACACAAGAACTTATGCACTATCATTATTTCAGGGAACTCATTTCAAGACCAATAAAAAAACCATTTAGAACATCAGAGAAAAACTTTTCCATATCTAATCCCTTTGTGTCACCGATGCATACGTGAATTCTCACCGTAACAAGTCTGCAAAGATATCTCCATATTTGGTATTCCCTTTGGATTTAGGGACTTCACCTCCCAGGTTAGTGCCCGGATGTACAGCCACAGTAAAGATAATCCCCAGTATCACACCGATAATCTGTGTACCAAGGATTAACGCCATGGTAACAGCACCAATCTTACCGCTCGCCTTAGCCTCCAACGACGACACAGCTGAAAAAGAACAAATACAAAAAATTGTCTTCAAATTAATAGAAAAGCAATGTTTATTGCTCACAAAAACTTCAATTCTAAGGTCGCTTATGGGGTAAAGCTTTTGAAACACGCGTCCATTCAATCAATCAGCCATTAGAGCACATAATGCCTGACAACATCAAGTATAGCAAATGTCATCCCAGGAGGTTGTCAGGTTTGAGAACAAATATACAAGTGTACCTTCATGCACAAATCTCTTTTTCATATATATATATATATATATATATATATATATATATATATATATATATATATATATATATATATATATATATATATATATATATATATATATATATATATATAAATATATATATATATATATGAAGCGTTCAGAGCAAGAAGGTAAGACTACATCGCAAACTTAAATTTCATTTCACACAATAGATGGCAGGCCAAGTATTATTACCCTATACAATGAGAATGGGATGATCCATCCGTTTTTATGTCACGTATCCAATATATTTCATAGGGCAATAGTTAAGTTGACATCTGTAGTCTTTTTGATTCGGCAGGAGAGGCCCCAACAGACTTTTCCAAATGAATCTGCAGAAGAACCTTCAATAATTCACATACATCAAAAAATGTAGATGTATTAGTAAGCGTTGACTATCAACCCAGACCATTGGAGAATTATTTGCTATTATCACTGTCACCACAGTGAGATATCTGTGGTGTAATGGTCAGGAAGTCTGATCAAGAATATTTCAGCACAGGGAGTAACATTTTCTTTTTGTGCTTCATGACTAACACGTTTTTGGTTAAATCTCTTTTCTTTCCTAGATACACTTAGCTTAGAAAATGTTTAAACTCATTTAATGATACTGAATGACCCAGATAGTTCCCCATTTCTACGTCACGTATCCAATACATTTCGTAGGGCAATAGTTAAGTTGACATCTGCAGTCTTGTTGATTCGGCAGGAGAGGTTCCAATAGACTTTTTCAAATGAATCTGCATAGGAACTTTCCATAATTCACATACATCAAGAAAATATAGATGTATTAGTAAGACTTGATCATCAACCCAAGCCAGTGGATAATTGTTTGCTTTTATCACTAAACCACAGTGAGATATCAGTGGTCAAATGGTTAGTAAGTCTGCTCACAAAACTCTCACCAATGATTCGAATCTCTGTGGGAGTATTTTTTTTTAGCTCTTCATGAATAACACGTTTCTGGTTAAGATCTCTTTTCCTTTCATGATACACTTAGCTTAGAAAATGTTTAAGGTAGAACCCTACCCGATACCCAGGTCATTTTTAAAACTCGAATATCTGAAAACTGAGTTAAATATAGACAACGGCACTCATGCTATTGTATAGCTTACATCTCATAGTTACAGAACAATGTTAAACTTATCAATAACTTGCTATTTTGAGTTGATATGGCACCCTTTACGCACATATCTGTCTGTGTTTCGTTTTTCGGCAAAATGTCAAGACCCGCCCATTACTTGAAAACCAAACTGTACCATTTGATCGTTCATGTCTTTGGTAAGGTGCAAGGTCCTACCTAAACTGGGAATCTGCATGATGAGTATGTTAAAAATATTTTTGAATGTTCCCATATGCCTCAAGATTACTACCAGCACGTGGTTTACCCAGTTAATGCTGATTTTCAGGTCATGTCATATTACGAGGTACTTATGACAGGATCTTGCACCTAGAGGAAATTCATATCTGTTATATTCTAAAACAACGGCTTCGAAGAACTTTTAGTTATTCACTTTCAGCCAAAAAAATGAGATGAAAATATTGGTCAAAATGGTCTATCTCGAAGGAATCTGCATGGTCGAAGTAGACACCCATGTTGTTTTGGACCAATATAATATGGAGAGCCCAAAGTGACCTACCCTTTGTTCTCGTGGTCATACCACAATAGGAAGCTGCTAGGCGAGATTCGTGGCGGGTGACCACTCCTCATGTGCAATCTTTTGTTTTGATATCCATGCTTAGGGGCCAGCCAAATACACCATTTAGTGGTGATGATCTTGCTGCAATAAAATATCACCCTAAACTCATTTAATGATACTGAAGGACCCATATAGGGCCCCGTTGAAAGAGTTACTCGGAAGACAGTACAATTGCAAAGAAGGGGGAAGGCAAGTGTTGCGGAAGGGCGCTTAAGGCTGCAGGATGAGTAAAAAATGTTAGTGCAGTAAGGATCCATGCGCAGTATGATAGCACTGAGTTGATGGGTGTCCTGTGTGGCGTGTGTCCACCCTTACCATGTTACATATCCAATACATTCATGGTTTAGTTTAGAAATCTAGTCTTCTTGATTTGTTAGGGGAGGTTTCAACAGACTTTTCAAATGAATCTGCATTGGAACCTTCAAAAGTTAACATACATGAAGGAAATGTTGATTTACTCTAAAGTATTGACTGTCAACCGAAAACATCTCTCCAATTTCAGATCTTTACACTATGATTCCGATGGTCTAGTGGTTAGAGAGTTAGCTTCTCAATCTGTCGTCACAGGTTCGATTCCCAGAGGCTGCTACTTTTTTTTAAATTTAGCGCTTCATTGTTAACATGTCTCTAGTTGAATGCTTTTATTTGTTTCATACATTTATTGATGTGATATTAATTATCCTTATCTATATTCTAACTGGTTATCTCAGTGCTCTAGTTAGGTTTGATTAGTTTGTCTCCGCAAGCAGAACACAGGGTTTTTTAACTTGGGTACCCAGATATTGCGAGTGTGTATGCAAGAGCATAACCTCTTTCAATGGGGCCCTATCTGAATACACCTCACCAGTTACAATGCAGAGCCCCGAGGGATATGACATACTGTCACAACGAACTGTGGTGCAGGTTTTCGCCATCTAGGGCTGTCAGGGCTTGACAGGAACCTGTTATGTGTAGGCTGAACTTGGATATGGGTAATCATTTCATCAAGCAGGGCTTGTCAAGCCCTGTCTGGTTGTGTGCTGGCTGCGAGTTTTACAGCTTGCAGCAGACCGTAGCTACATTATAGTTAGGTGCAAAATCCAGAAAAGGGCTTATTTAAGGCTGTTGAGGCATCTTTTGTTAAAAGTCGCTAACCAGTGTTTCTAGCCTAATTATAGGGTGCTGGCTCTTGAAATGACAGACACCAAGCTAAACTTTTAGTTTTAGCCTCCTAATCAGCATTTTCGTGTGAGTTTGCCACTTTTTTGTATGTTAATTTGCATCATGTGTCGGTTTTCCATGTCAGTGTCCGATCATAGCATATGTGCTATCAAATTAAAGCTCTTGCCTGAGGAATTTCATTCATAGGTAGTTATGCTAGTTTCAGTGGTTGCCATGGCAACGGGGGCTAAGAAATAATGAAAAACAGAGAAAAATGGTAATTTTCTTATTTTGTATGATTTACCTTCAAACGACACATCTAGGGGCATCATTACGTTTACAAAAAACTTCCATGTTCTTGATATTTTGATTTAGGGTGAGGGGTAAGGAATTGATGGGTTTTCGGAATTGGTGGTAGATTGCAAAATTTCATCTGAGCTTGGGCCCTTTTTTCTATTTTAGGAAGATTTTTCCCCAAAAATCTATGCAAGAGGGAGCTAAAAAATATTAAAAGAATAATTGAAAAGCCTGTTATACAAGCTTAGCGATATCTTTTCTGTTGTCAGAAACCCTAGTGTATATTCTGTAGGGTATGAATGTGTAGGGTATGAATACAGGTATCATTTCCTATGATTGGAGGATTTGCACCAGAAATCTAAGTCTATCATGTATTATAACATTTGAACACCTCCAGACTCGGTCAAGAAAGTATGATTTTGAATGCAAGGGTCCAGATTATAGGTCCATTTTAAACGTGGAGGCTTTGTATTAAAGGCCTATCCTGATGAAAAAAGGGGGGAGGGGGCCTCTCCACCGCAGGATCTCATTCTCATGGTCCCGCAAAGAGTGTGGGTACCGCAAAGAGCATGGGTACCTCAAAGAGTGCGGGTACCACAAAGAACGTACTCACCACAAAGAGTGCGGGTACCTCTAAGAGCGTGGGTACCGCAAAAAACGCAGGCACTGCAAAGAGCGCGGATACCTCAAAAGAGTGCACTTGCAAAGAGCACAGGAACTGCAAAGAGCACGGGTGCCACAAAGAGGGTGTGTGCCTCAAAGAGGGCGGGCACAGCAAGTAGCACATGTGCATCAAAGAGGGCGGGTACCGCAAAAAGCGCGGTAACCTCAAAGAGCGCAGGTACCTTAAAGAGCATAGGTGCCGCAGGGTATGTGGGTACCACAAAGAGTGCAGGTGCCTCAAAGAGTGCAGGTGCCTCAAAGAGAGCGGGTTCTTCAAAGAGCACCTGCACCACAGGGTGTGTGGGTTTTGCAAAAAGCATGGATACTGCAAAGAGCGTCGGTGCCACAAAGAGTGCCAGTACCGCAGAGAGCGTGGTTACCGCACAGGTTGCAGTAAATTTGCCTGCACTAGTAGAAAGAGAAGGGTGGGGGGGGGGGGAGGGGCGCAGATAGTGGTACCCCTGCAATTCCGGAGGGCACAGGATTAGCATATCCCCTGTGGCCAACGGGAGAATATGGATTGGCTGCACTAGCTTGTTGGCTCCCTCAGTGGTCAGTCTACTAGCCTGCCATCAGTATGGTAGGGGGAGGACCTCAGCCAACGGAGAGGCCATACGGATTGGCACAGTCTCTAAAAGGAAAAACCCAGAGCTAGACCGCTCCCCCCTCTCCTTCCCCTTCACCATCCCCCTCCCTACTCCTGGTTAGAGGGCTGAGTCCCGCTAGGTGTAGAGCTGCACTCACCACTCACAAACTCGAGTGGCATAAGCACTGGGGCAGGCTCACCGAGCTCAAGATGAAGTGGTCAACTTGTGAGCTTGTCTATGTTGGAAACACAAACCTAACACAGAGCACCTAACACACCTTCTTAAAGGCTGAGGGTATACTTTGATATGGGTACTTTATAGTCCCTGTTCACCTAAATACAGATTGGCTTCCCTACCTGTGAAACTGCACTTAATTGCCACCCACAACCAGCCATCCCAGCTGGGAGCCATTGTATCCTACATTTCCTTACTACAGGTGAACTCGGATACGCCGGACCACTGTATGACGGACTTTTCGCTATGACGGACGTTATGCTAGGTCCCAGTCCCATGCATATCAAGTATGTGCATTGGACCATGTGTAGGCCGGATTCCTTATGCCGGAACTCGGCTACCACGGACCAATATCACGGCACACTCAATGCTATTTACAATGTAATTAGCATTGTTTATGCCGGACTCGTGTCAAGCAGTCGGCATCCCGCCGAGACTATCAAATGTGCCGATGTCAATCAACAGTCGGCATCCCGCCGAGACGAACACATGTGCCGCCGATGTCAAAGGTCAGCACCCCGCCGAGACGAACAAGTGTGCTGAGGAGTTACGCTTGGCCAGACAGCATAGTTCTCTCAGTCTGGGCCTCTCTAATAAGTATTAAAAACTGAACTTCAAAACCGTGTTTTCTATTTCTTAGAGTCCACATTACATTACCATACACATTTGCATATGACAGACTGAGTCCGTCATATGTGTATGACGGATTTTGCATATGACGGACCAATTTTCCTGGTCCCAATGAGTCCGTCATATCCGAGTTTACCTGTATACTCCATCTGACAGCCAGATGATGATGTCACTCAGGTACTTCCTTTGTGCAGTGTACACATGACACTAGGACATAAGTGTTTAAAAATGGTGATTTGTGCTGCATGAATGAATGAATGATTGCTTAAAGGCACATCGGCACACAAAGGCCATTTAGTGCCATATAATTTGTGCAAAACAATGGTCCTTTGTTATTGTTGAAAAACAATAACAGAGCAATAAATGAATAAAAATGATCACAAAACAATAAACAACTTCAAAATATAATTTCCGTATAACAGGTTGTTTCAAAAGAAACTACAAATTCTTAAAAGGTTTTACAATCGGTAAAACAGACTAATCTCATGTAAATAAGATAAGAGTCTG
Organism: Maea johnstoni; assembly: GCA_963942565.1. Lineage (NCBI taxonomy): Eukaryota > Metazoa > Annelida > Polychaeta > Spionida > Magelonidae > Maea > Maea johnstoni. Next base: position 1,714,182 of record OZ012700.1, on the reverse strand, counting down.
TCTGGAGGAACCTTTTCAAAGAGTTCCTTAAAGCTATTTACACTAAAATGTCTATTTCTAGATTCTATAAAATCAACACACTCAAATAAAATATGCTTGACAGTCAATTGACAATCACATGCTGTACATTGGGGAGGATCTACCCCTTTCAAAAGGAAGCAGCGAGTCAAATGAGTGTGACCAATTCGAACTCTTGCCAAAACACTCTCCTCACGCCTAATGATTCTAGAACCTCCAGGCCAAAGAACCAACTGTGGATGAATCTTATGTAGTTTGTTGTTTCCTGCCTGATCCCACTGAGACTGCCATTTGCGTTTTATTAGGACATTGATGTGTTTTCTAAAATCACCATAAGGAATTGGAACATTTGTGACTCCTTCCGAAAGACCAGCTTTGGCAGCAGTGTCTGCCTTTTAAATACCTATAATGCCAACATGACTGGGAATCCAGTAAAATAATACTCTTTTCTCTTGGTACTGTACTAGCCAATTGAGGCGTTCCAGTATGTAGAGGACGAGAGGATGTGTCCAGTCTTAGCCTGGAATGGCCTGAAGAGCAGACTTAGAATCTGAGAAAATAATAAAATTCCTTTCATCATCATCTGTCGTCTCCACCCGATCAAGAGCAAGGTACAGAGCGTGCAACTCTGCAGAGAATATAGAAGACTTGTCTGGAAGACGTTCAATGGAAGAATAATTATCAATGACTGCTGCTGCTGCAGCCTTGTCATCTGAAACAGAGCCATCAGTGTAGATGAAATTATAGTCTCGAAAGACATCCTTCACCTCATTATGCAAACTTATGTACTTTGAAGGATCCGTTTGATCCTTCTTGGCATAGGAAAGAGTGAGGTTGACCATAGCAGTTGGATGTGTCCATGGAGGAGTTTCAGGAAATTCAAAATTTGCGATGATGTCAGGATCAAAATCTAATTCTTCCAATGATTCCTTAATACGAATACCAAAAGTTGGAATGACTCTTGGTTTTCTAGCAAAAAGGTCCACATATCGAGGGTTTAAAATAGTTTCGTAAACAGGGTTAATTGGGTTGGCAGCTATTTTAGTTGCAAATTTGAAAGCAAGCTTTTCTCTTCTGAAGCAAAGAGGGAGCTCATTCGCCTCAACACAAAGACTTTGTGCAGGAGAGGTTCTAAAGGCTCCAAGAGAAAGTCTCAAACCCTGGTTTTGAATAGGGTCCAGCAAAGAGATATAAGATTCACATGCTGCCCCATAAATAAAACATCCATAGTCTAGCTTCGAAAGAACAAGGGCTCTATACATTCGTAAAAGAACTATACGATCCCCACCCCAGTCGGTACTGGAAACAACACGCAACAAATTCAAAGCCTTGATACACTTTTTCTTCAGGCCCTTGATATGAAGGACAAATGTCAATTTTGAATCAAGTAAAATGCCAAAGAACTTTGTTTCCTTCTTTACAGGAATGGGGTTATCATAAAGTACTATGTAGGGATCTGGATGAAGACCCCTCCTTCGACAAAAATGGACACAGACAGTCTGATTGGGAGAATTTAAAACCATTATTATCAGCCCAATCTTCTATTCCATTTAGATGAAGTTGGAGCTGCCTTTTTATAGCGTGCATGTGTTTTGATCGATATGAGATACCAAAGTTATCCACAAATAGAGACTTGTCAACACCATTTCTTATACAGCTGGGGATGCTGTTGATTTTGACAATAAAAAGGGTGACAGATAAAATGCTCCCCTGAAGATCAAGAACTCCCATTTCTTGATCATATAAGTCAGAGAGGGATGTCCCCACTCTAACTCAAAATTTCCTCTCAGATAAAAAGTTTTGAGTAAAAAGGGGTAAACGTCCCCTGATGTCCATGTCATGTAATTTTGTCATAATTCCATATTTCCAAGTGGTGTCATATGTCTTTTCAAGGTCGAAAAAGATATACACCACATGTTCCCTATCTAAAAATTCCTCTCTTACAAAAGTCTCAAATCGCACAAGATGATCCATTGTGCTGCGTGTTTTCCGGAAGCCACTTCGGGCTTCCATAATGAGTGAAGAAGATTCAAGATACCAAACAAGACGATCATTGATCATACCTTCCATGGTTTTACATATACACCTGGTCAAAGCTATTGGGCGGTAATCATTTGGATCTTTAGAGTCTTTCCCTGGTTTGGCAATGGATATGATGGTGGCTTCTCTCCAGGAAGGGGGAAACTCTCCAGTTTCCCAAATATTATTAAAAACCTTTAAAGGGCACTGGAAAGATGCTTCAGGAAGATGCTTCAAAATCTGATAATGTATTTGGTCAGGGCCAGGAGCTGTGCCATGAGCTTTGCCAAGCGCAGTCCTGAGCTCATCTATTGAAAGGGGTTGATTATATGGTTCGGTATTGTCAGATTGGAATATATGGGGGTGTCTCTCTTGTCTATTTTTGATATGTTGGAATTTAGGAGAATAATGTGCAGAGGATGAATTGAATGATATTGCCTCCCCAATGGTATTGGCAATATCCCTTGGTTGCATTATTCTTTGGCCATTCCTTTCAATATGTTTTATGGATGGACCGCCCCCTTGCCCTTAATTTTACGGACCATGTCCCAGCATTTCTTCATAGACGTTCTGGCATTTAGTTTGGACACATATTCACGCCAACTATTCTTTTTGTTGGCACAAATGACCTGTCTTGCTTTAGCTCTTTTTATACGATATTCTTGTAAATTTGTAATTGTTGGAGATCTCTTAAAAAATCTAAGAGATCTATTTCGTTCTAATATAGCTTCCTTACCCAGTGGGCACAGTAACATTCATGGAACATTCCAGGAATGTTTCGTCGAACATTGGAAAATGATTCTCTCATAGTTCAGAATGAAAACTGTATGAATGTTCATAGAATATTCTGAGCCTAATGCTAAACGAATCATTTGGAATCTGAATGTTGTCTGACATTGAAAGTTTTCTGTGCGGCGGAAGCACTCGGCAACAGTTCCTATATTAAGATATAAGAAGTATCTGGATTTAATGTTTTTATAATGTCAAATCTGAACATTCCAGGAATGTTTAGACCTGACTGAATGTTCATTATTGGTGCATGACTTTCAGATCAAAATGGAACATTCATATGCCATCAAATAAGAACATTCCAGAAATGTTAGGACCTAAAAGTTGTTGAAATAGTCATAATTGATCCAGAATATTCTCACCAAAATTTAACATTCATATAACTTTCAGGTAATATTTGTGCCCACTGGGTACACTCATCTGAGAACCATGGCTTCTGTGGCTTCTTGGGGTTGGGATTTGATTTGGGATTGTTTCGTTGGCAATTTCACAAAGCTTGAGGAAAGGCCTCCAAACACAGGTCTTTAAAAAGAGTCCAATCAGCTTTGGGAAACTGCCACTTTGGTGGTCTGTCGTCTGAAGTATGATAATGCCTTTTTAAGATGATAGGAAAATGGTCACTGCCATGAAGATCTTCCTCCACCCTTTATGTAAAATCCATGAAAATTGAAGGAGGTCTATTGATGTAAGAGAACCAGTTGCTGGATGCAGATAACTCGGGGTGTCATCATTGAAGAGGCAGATATTACTTTAAGTCATGAACCTCTCCATGACCTTACCCTTGGCGTCATTTGTATTCCCTCCCCACAAGTAATTGTGAGAATTAAAATCTAGACCGAGCCAAATCAGACCGCCTGCTGTCTAGATGAAATAAGGGCCAAAGTGGCGTGTTGGAGAAAAAAGAACTGTAGAGCCATCACCCCTCAACCACCAGGATCCCGTCTTCCAATTTCACACGCCGCAGCCCACGGCAAACAAGCTGACTCCAACCGGGAGGTACGGGGACTATATCTTAGTCTGACCTCTCCCCATCGACCTATCTGGTATGGTTGAACCTACCAGGGATTAGAAATCCCAACCAACGTAGCTCTTAGGACCCTAAAGGCACACAAGCCTCTCCACCACAACAAGGTGGTAGCCCACGGAGAGGTGATTTGTGCTGCTTATGGATGCTATAACAAAAATGACAAGGGAAAAGGAAGGGGAATTTCCCTTTTCTCCATTCCTAGCCCAATGATTAAACCAGAAAAGAATGATGTAGCAGCACGATTTTAAGGAATCTTGTTTTGGGGCTGCTGTAAATTGATACCCTTATAGCATCAGCATCTGGCTTCAATATGGCCACCCCCAGAGACGCACTTTCCATTGCCAAAACAGGAGTTTAAAGAGCAATAATATGTTACATGGAGGTGGGTAGTTGTGGGGTCCAGGATTTGATTAGAGTAGACCCTAAGAAACTATTTGGGTTCGTCTTTTAATAATGATAACAATAATTGTAATTTGTATAGCGCCATTTCCATTCATAAAATGTTCAAAAGCGCTGCACATTGTCAGTTTGAGTCATAGTCAACAACACCTCAATGGGCGAGCCTGCGAAGGTGTGTTTTGAGACACTTCTTGAAGGTCTGACATGATGTAGAATCCTTCAGGTGTTGTGGATGCGCATTCCATAATCTCGATGCACTGATGGAGAAAGCGCGATCTCCAAATTTGAGTCTAGTCCGAGGCTCTTCCAGAAGGCCCTTTGCTTTTGATTGTAGATGGCGTCCGGGTTTATAAGGCATAAGCAGCTCCTTGATGTGCTTAGGTGCAAGTCCGTTTAGCGCCTTATATACCAGCAGTAGGACCTTAAATTAGATGCGGAATTTGATTGGTAGCCAGTGAAGCTTGATGCAAACAGGTGTGATATGTTTATACTTTCTGGTTCTCGATACTTTCCTTGCAGCACTGTTTTGTGGTCGCTGCAGCTTTGCAATCAAATCCTGTTGTATTCCAATTATGAGAGCATTGCAGTAATCCAAGCGAGACAATACCAGTAACTGCATCACTGTTTTTGTGGCATCTTCTGTTAACACACGTGTTGCTTTTCCAATATCTCTCAGGTGAAAGCTAGATTTTTTGACAATACTTTTGACATGGGGTGCCATGATCAATTGAGAGTCAAACATACCTCCCAGATTCCGCACAGGCTCACATGCAACGGACACATCAGTCCCCGCTACAGAGAGTGACTTAATGTTTAGTTCAGCTAGGTGTTTCATAGAGCCAAATAGAATTATTTCAGTCTTGTCATTATTGAGTTTCAGCTTGTTCAGAGACATCCAGACACTAATGTCACACAAAGATTTAGGATTTCGCGTTTGACACTTGCGTTATCACTTGTCTTTTTAAATGATAAGCAGAGCTGGGTGTCATCAGCATAGCCATGATTGTTCAGACCGTAGGATCGGATTAGAAGTGCCAGAGGTATGATGTATATTAGGAAAAATAGTGCGCCCAACACAGATCCCTGTGGTACAGACCACAGGATTTCCTGATTTTCGGACAAGTCATCATTGATTTTAATCCTCTGTTTCCTGCCTAGCAGGTACGATTTGAACCACTGTAGAGCAGATCCTTTAACTCCAAGAACTGACTCCATCCTAGATAAAAGGATGGAGTGATCGATTGTATTGAAAGCAGCGCTATGATCGAGTAACACAAGGATGGCGGCCCCACCCTGATCGTGAGTGCGAAGGATGTCGTTCTCACCCCGCACTAGTGCAGTCTCAGTGCTATGACATGCTCTGTATGCCAACTGCATGGGTTCATGTAGCTGATTAATAGTCATGTAAATGGTAAGCCTTGCTGCAACTACCCTTTCCAATACTTTTGACAAGATGGTAAGTTGCTTACTGGACGATAGTTCTTGAGCAACTCCGGGTCGAGATCATCCTTCTTCAGTAACAGAGTGACTAACGCCTGTTTCATGGAGTCAGGCACTTTGGCACTTTGCAACGACAAATTCACTAAAATCATAACCATTGGAATAAGCTCATCTACCGAGTCTTTCACCATCCAAGTGGGAGCGGGATCTAGGGAGCAGCTCTTAGTCGGTGATTTAGCTATGATTTTGCGAACTTTGCTTTCAGTCACGGCCGAGAAAACATTCAGTGAACATGTTAATGCCAGGGTAGGTATATTCAACTGGATTTAGGAGAGATCTGGCAGCTCATCGCGTATCTTACATATTTTGTCAGTAAAGAACACAGCGAAGCAGTTGGCCAATTCTTCTGTTGATGCACGCTCAGGGAGTTTCATCTCACTTCTTTGATGTAATATGTCTTTCACAATGTTACTGAGGTTTTTTGAATCAGTGGAGGACTCAGCCATCAGATTGTTGTAACAGTCCTTCTTAGCGTGTAATGACATGTTGTTAAATTTGGTCCTAGTGGTTTTGAACAGGTCATAGTGGACAGCAAGGTTGGTGTCTCTCCACTTCCTTTCCCATTTCCTCTTTTCGCATTTTGCACCATACAAATCATCTGAGAACCATCGTTATTTTGGACGAATTGTTACCCTTTTCACTCTTGCTGGTGCATGCTTGTCAAGTACCGTTGTTAGCGCAGAATTGTAGTGATTAGTCAAATCCTCCACGGAGCAGCCTTGAGCATTGCCATGTTGTAGAGCATCCTTCAAGTCCTCTCTTAAATTGGGCATGTTGACACTGCAGAGTTTACGCATTGACATCGGCCCCTGGATGGGACGTGGTTTAGGGTGAGACACATCACACAGAATGAGGTTGTGGTCTGAGAGCTGGTCTCCAACCTTCCACTGACTTATAAGATCCTCATTGTCCCTGGTTATGACAACATCAAGGGTATGTCTCAATTTATGGGTTCTGGTTGTGACATGCTGCTTGTAATTCAGGGTATCAAATAAGTCATTCAGTTTGAGTGCTTCAGTGTCATTCCTATCCTCAAGGTGGAAACTGAGTTCTCCCAGAAGCAGGAAGTGGCCAGTGGAAGAGATCCGGTCATGCATGAATGGTGAGAATTCATCAAAGAACATCTTATTTGTCAATCTATTCTTTTGCGATGGAGGTGGTCTGTAGACCACATTGACATTGAGTTGCTTGGAGCCTGTATTAAAGGTAACCTCGCAATGCTCAAAACTGCTGAATTCACGAGGTTTTTGACAACCCTGAGAGATTTTTCGTATACAATATTTCCACTCCTCCTAATATGCCATTTCCTTCACGTGGCACACAGAATAGATCATAGCCACCAATCTTCAGGCCTTTGATAAATAGCTCATCCTTAGCTGCTGAAGTTAGCCAAGTTTCAGTCATAGTCATAGTTAGTATGTCAATATCATGCCCCATTATTGAATTCCTAATGATTTCAATTTTGTTTCTTGTCGACTGTGTATTCAAGAGGCAGATACACAGCTCTTTAGATCTCCTATCCTTTCTACTCACAATTGGGAAAGGTTTGTCCTTGTTTATCAAGTTGTCCCAGTTCATCCCCCTGCCCTGTACAGCCTGATGGGTTGGCCTGAGTGTTGTTGTGACAGTCAGGATATTCCGCACTTTTGGTTTTCCTCCTGACACCCCTCTGTGAGTCTTGGGGACTGAACAGATGTTATTTTGCCTCAGTTTTTCAAGCACTCCTAATGGCACCCTTGGTTTCGCCTGGATGACAGCCAGTCTGATGGTGAGCAATAAATTTCTGGGGTATGCTCTGATAGCAGTCATGCTGACCAGCTGGGTGGGCCTATAGATAAACACTGGCTTGAAAATGGGTCAGGAGCCTTTTTATGGCCCCTAATGATCTCTGCCTTGTCCAGGCGAAATGCATACATTAATCCTTGTATTTTAGACTTCACAGGTTATATTTTCTCTCCAAAAGTTGTTCTGGTGAGTCCTGGTGGTGTTGTGTCGAGACTAGGTAACTTCTGGCAGGTGAGAGATCCTTGATCACTCACAGTTGGTGAAAAAGCCAGGAGCCCATTTTTCAGGCTCCTCCACGGAGCAGCCTTGAGCATTGCCATGTTGTAGAGCATCCTTCAAGTCCTCTCTTAAATTGGGCATGTTGACACTGCAGAGTTTACGCATTGACATCGGCCCCTGGATGGGACGTGGTTTAGGGTGAGACACATCACACAGAATGAGGTTGTGGTCTGAGAGCTGGTCTCCAACCTTCCACTGACTTATAAGATCCTCATTGTCCCTGGTTATGACAACATCAAGGGTATGTCTCAATTTATGGGTTCTGGTTGTGACATGCTGCTTGTAATTCAGGGTATCAAATAAGTCATTCAGTTTGAGTGCTTCAGTGTCATTCCTATCCTCAAGGTGGAAACTGAGTTCTCCCAGAAGCAGGAAGTGGCCAGTGGAAGAGATCCGGTCATGCATGAATGGTGAGAATTCATCAAAGAACATCTTATTTGTCAATCTATTCTTTTGCGATGGAGGTGGTCTGTAGACCACATTGACATTGAGTTGCTTGGAGCCTGTATTAAAGGTAACCTCGCAATGCTCAAAACTGCTGAATTCACGAGGTTTTTGACAACCCTGAGAGATTTTTCGTATACAATATTTCCACTCCTCCTAATATGCCATTTCCTTCACGTGGCACACAGAATAGATCATAGCCACCAATCTTCAGGCCTTTGATAAATAGCTCATCCTTAGCTGCTGAAGTTAGCCAAGTTTCAGTCATAGTCATAGTTAGTATGTCAATATCATGCCCCATTATTGAATTCCTAATGATTTCAATTTTGTTTCTTGTCGACTGTGTATTCAAGAGGCAGATACACAGCTCTTTAGATCTCCTATCCTTTCTACTCACAATTGGGAAAGGTTTGTCCTTGTTTATCAAGTTGTCCCAGTTCATCCCCCTGCCCTGTACAGCCTGATGGGTTGGCCTGAGTGTTGTTGTGACAGTCAGGATATTCCGCACTTTTGGTTTTCCTCCTGACACCCCTCTGTGAGTCTTGGGGACTGAACAGATGTTATTTTGCCTCAGTTTTTCAAGCACTCCTAATGGCACCCTTGGTTTCGCCTGGATGACAGCCAGTCTGATGGTGAGCAATAAATTTCTGGGGTATGCTCTGATAGCAGTCATGCTGACCAGCTGGGTGGGCCTATAGATAAACACTGGCTTGAAAATGGGTCAGGAGCCTTTTTATGGCCCCTAATGATCTCTGCCTTGTCCAGGCGAAATGCATACATTAATCCTTGTATTTTAGACTTCACAGGTTATATTTTCTCTCCAAAAGTTGTTCTGGTGAGTCCTGGTGGTGTTGTGTCGAGACTAGGTAACTTCTGGCAGGTGAGAGATCCTTGATCACTCACAGTTGGTGAAAAAGCCAGGAGCCCATTTTTCAGGCTGGCAGCCCTGGGGGCGCGCAGGAGTTTTAGTGCAATTGTCCTTTAATCACCATACTGATGCCCTTTGGTGTGTTGAAACTACCATAACTACACATGAGTGAGCCCCACGGTTGACACCTGCAATGGAATATCACATTTTACATGATCTGATACTCATCTGATAAAATGACTCATTTAAAGCCATGTTGTCGTCATTTTCACAGGTCTGTACTTCAGACCCAAAATATTTCAGTCATATTAACATACTGATGTCCTTAGATGTGTTGATTGGGGATAAACCGCACTTAATTATCACACAAATTATGAAGAATATGACAATTTCTCCTGTTTTCTTTATTATTTCTTGGCTCCTGTTGCCATGGCAACCACTGAAACTTGCACAACTGCATATGAATGAACTCCCACAGGTAATAGCTTTCATTTGATACCACATTTGCCATAAACGGACACTGATCTGAATAGCTGACATGGTATGCAAATTAACATACAAAAAAGTGCCAGCCAAAAATGTATATATATGTCATTTCCAGATTCAGCACCCTAAAATAAGGCTAGAGGGACTAGTTACTGACTCAGGGTTATATTTCAAATTAAAGCAATGAAAGGTTTTACTTGCTGTCAAATTGAATGAGGAAACATTGATAGACAAATGCTGCTGCTTCTTAACAGTGCTATATAGTGACGATGAAAGAATGCCAGGGAAAAGGGGCATTGGGGAGAGGAAAAGGAGCGCAATAAACATTCATCCCTACCCCCCCTCCAATATAAGTACTTTGAACATATGTTTTAACGAGTTCTGAATAACCAGGACCGCCCCCTCCCCCCCCCACCCCCTACCACGTTTTTAAATGAATCAGCTTAGAGGAAATTTTTACCTTTACTTCCCCCAACACTATTTACGAATACCCAGGAATCCCACTCCTCCAACTCTTAACGCTGAACTTTTTCTTTTCTTTTTCAACAACCCCCACTCCCCTGAGTTCTGAAGACCAAAAAAGACCTACCCCTCACCTAAATCTGAGTTGGTATTTCACCAAACCCCCCACCCCTTCTCCAAAAATGTTATTATTTTCCTACTCCAGATTCTCAATTGTTTCATCCCCTGACCAACACTTTTTAAAGGGATTTGCTCAGATAAAATTTTGCCCGATCCCCACCACCAATTCCGAAAACCCACCAATTTCATACCCCCTCACACTAAATCAGAATATCCAGGACATGGAAGTTTTTTTGATAAACATGCTGGTGCCCCTAGATGTGTTGTTTGGGGGTAAGTCACACAAACTAAGAAAATGACCTTTTTCTCTGTTCTTTGATTAATTCTTGACCCCTGTTGCCATGGCAACCACTGAAACTAGCAAAACTACCTATAAATGAGATTCCACAGGCGAGAGCTTTAATATGATACCACATATGCCATGATCAGACACTGAACTGGAAAACCGACACATGCTGCAAATTAACATACAAAAAAGTGGCAAACTCACACTAAAATGCTGATTAGGAGGCTAAAACTAAAAATATAGCTTGGTGTCTGTCATTTCCAGAGCCAGCATCCTAAAATTAAACACTGGTTACCGACTTATAACGGTAAATGCCTCAACAGCCTGAAATAAGCCCTTTTAGGGATTTTGCACCTAACTATAATGTAGCTACGGTCTGCTGCAAGCTGTAAAACTCGCAGCCAGCACACAACCAGACAGGGCTCGACAAGCCCTGCTTGATGAAATGATTACCCATATCCAAGTTCAGCCTACAGATAGCAAGGTTCCTGTCCAGCCCTGACAGCCCTAGATCGCGAAAACCTGCACCACAGTTGGTTGTGACAGTATGTCATATCCCTCGGGGCTTTGCATTGTAACTGCTAAGGTGTATCCAGATAGGGCCCCATTGAAAGAGGTAATGCTCTTGCATACACACTCGCAGTACCTTGGTACCCAAGTATAATCCCCTGTGTTCGGCTTGCAAAGGCAAATCAAACAAACCTAACTAGACCACTGAGATTGCTATGTTAGAATATGAATAAAGATAATTAAAATCACATCAATACATATATGAAACAAGCATTCAACTAGAGATATGTTATCAATAAAATGCTAAATTTGAAAAAAAGTAGCATGTCTAAGGGAATCGAACCTGTGATGACTGTTTGAGGAGCAAACTCTCTAACCATTTGACCATCGGAATCACAGTAGGGAGGGCGAAAATTTGAGATATCGTTTCTGTTGGCAATCAATACTTTAGAGTAAATCAACATTTACTTGATGTATGTTTACTTTTGAAGGTTCAAATGCAGATTCATTTGAAAGGTCTGTTGAAAAATCGCCTAACATATGAAATGATACCTGTGTTCATACCCTTAACATTCGTACCCTACAGAATGTACACGAGGGTTTCTGACAATAGAAAAGATATCGCTAAGCTTGTATAACAGGCTTTTCAATTATTCTTTTAACTTTTTTTAGCTCCCTCTCCCATAGATTCTTTGGAAAAAAATCTTCCTAAAATAGAAGAAAAGTGGCCGCCTTAGCTCAGATGAAATTTTGCCATCTACCACCAATTACGAAAACGCACCAATTCCATACCCCTCACCCTAAATCAGAATATCCAGGACATGGAAGTTTTTTGTAAACATAATGATGCCCCGAGATGTGTCGTTGGGGGATATATCATACAAAAAAAGAAAATGACCATTTTTCTATGTTTTTGATTATTTCTTAGCCCCCGTTGCCATGGCAACCACTGAAACTAGCAAAACTACCTATGAATGAAATTCATCAGGCAAGAGCTTTAATTTAATACCACATATGCTATGATCGGACACTGACCTGGAAAACCGACACATGATGCAAATTAACATACAAAAAAGTGGCTAACTCACACAAAAATGCTGATTAGGAGGTTAAAACTAAAAATGTAGCTTGGTGTCTGTTATTTCCAGAGCCAGCACCCTAAAATTAGGCTAGAAACACTGGTTAGCGACTTTTAACAAAAAATGCCTCAACAGCCTTAAATAAGCCCTTTTCTGGATTTTGCACCTAACTATAATGTAGCTACGGTCTGCTGCAAGCTGTAAAACTCGCAGCCAGCACACAACCAGACAGGGCTCGACAAGCCCTGCTTGATGAAATGATTACCCATATCCAAGTTCAGCCTACACAAAACAGGTTCCTGTCAAGCCCTGACAGCCCTAGATTACGAAAACTTGCACCACAGTTCGTAGTGACAGTATGTCATATCCCTCGGGGCTTTGCATTCTAACTGGTGAGGTGTATCCAGATAGGGTCCCATTGAAAGAGGTAATCCTCTTGCATACACACTCGCAGTACCTGGGTACCCAAGTGTAAAACCCCTGTGTTCTGCTTGCGAAGACAGACAGATCAAACCTAACTAGACCACTGAGATTACTATGTTAGAATATCAATAAAGATAATTAATATCACATCAATAAATATATGAAACAAATAGAAGCATCCAACTAGAGATATGTTACCAATGAAGCGCTAAATCAAAAATAAAAAAGTAGCAGCCTCAGGGAATCGAACCTGTGCTGACAAATTGGGAAGCTAATTCTCTAACCACTAGACCACTGGTATCTAACTGTGTTCTCATTGATAAAAGCAAACAATTATCCAATGGTTTGGGTTGATAGTCAACGCTTACTAATACATCTACATTTTCTTTATGTATGTGAATTATTGAAGGTTCCTATGCAGATTCATTTGAAAAAGTCTGTTGCAACCTCTCCTGCCGAATTAACAAGACTACATATGTCAACTTAACTATTGCCCTATGAAATGTATTGGATACGTGACATAGAAACGGGGCCCTATCTGGACGCAAATGTTCATCCCCGGCGTGCAGTGCCGCAAAAGTGAAACGGCAACAAGTGTTATTAATTTAACCTCAGAATAGCAAGTTCATAGTATAGTCAAAATTGGATTGCGATGCCAGTCATGCCAAAAAGTTAACGACATGTAAAGGCGTACTGATATAATTACCATTGCTCATTTATTTGAAAAGGCATTAGATTAATAGATCAAAAACAAATTTTGAGCTATTTTGGCGCTCCTTATTGGGTTCTAACGACATTCCAGTGATGCCGAGCCGTTTTGGAGTAGTTAGACAAGAGGAGCTATATTTGATTTGGATATTTACCAGCTTGCATGACGAAGGTAGGTCATAATCAGTTTTGGGCCCTATGTAAATATGTGGGGTCATTGATAAAAGTGGCCAGGCGGTCTTTTTCAAAGATTTACGCCGGTTGTCAGTCACGTAAATGACAGGACTAAACTCGGAATGCCAGGAACGATCCCAAATAGAGTTACGGGATTTCATCAATATAGTTCTCTTTTCAAACTTATCATCGTACACAGGTCGCCGTGGCCTAATGGTTTGAGCACTTGCCTACAGAACATGCGGTTGCGGGATCGATTCCGTCGGCCCGCAACTAGCATAATTTTTTCCACCTGCCCAGTGCTTCGTGTGGCACTTAGAAACATTTCCTACTCTAAATAACGATGTCTTTATTTTTATTATTTTTATTTTACTTTACTAAAATGAATCGTTGGTCAAATCCGCTGATCCCAGAGAGAATGTCTGCCTGATTTGCCGTTCGCTATAAGGGCCGATGACTTTATGTTGGGCATTGCTAAAAAACGATCTTTAATCTTTGAGTTATAACAGAGATTTTGTGTATACAATTCCCTGGTTATAATAAACATTTCCACAGTTGTGAAGTTGGAAATTTCTTCAAAAAAAATCTATAGTTTAATGAATGTAAGTAACGCCTAGCCTTCATACAAAAATTGAGCTCTCTTAATTTTAATGGGTGTAAGTATTAATTTATATCTGTTGATGAAGGAAATGTTCCATTAAGTTCCCTATGACGTTGGTATTGTCACTTGCATGCAAACTTGCTGCACATGACTATTACTTAATGCAACTCCCACCCATTTACCTTCTATCTGCCCTTTCACACATCCCTACGTGCTGATCAGTGCCCTATCCATGTACCTTCCACCTGTACTTTGGGCTTGGATCCGTGCGCCCGCCACTCAATTTTTGGGCGCACGGATCCTTACTACATCGACATCTTCTACTCCTCCTGCGGCCTTTAGCGCCCTGCCGCAACACTTGCCTTCCCCCTTCTCTGTAATTGTACTGTCCCCCCAGTACCTCTTTCAACGGGGCCCTATCTGGGTCATTCAGTATCATTATATGAGTTTAAACATTTTCTAAACTAAGTGTATCTAGGAAGGAAAAGAGATTTAACCAGAAACGTGTTATTCATGAAGTGCTAAAAGAAAAAGTTACTCCCACTGAGAACCGAACCTGTGCTGAGATATTATTAAGCAGACTTCGTAACCATTACACCACTGATATCTCATGTGGTATCAGAGATAATAGCAAACATTTCCCCAATGATGAGGGTTGATAGTCAACGCTTACTAATAAATCTACATTTGTTTTGATGTATGTGAATTATTGAAGGTTCTTCTGCAGATTCATTTGAAAAAGTCTGTTGGAACCTCTCCTGCCAAATCAACAAGACTACAGATGTCAACTTAACTATTGCCCTACGGAATGTATTGGATACGTGACATAGAAACGGGGCCCTATTTGGGTCATTCAGTATCATTAAATGAGTTTAAACATTTTCTAAGCTAAGTGTATCTAAGAAAGAAAAGAGATTTAACCAAAAACGTGTTAGTCATGAAGCACAAAAAGAAAATGTTACTCCCACTGAGAATCGAACCTGTGCTGAAATATTCTTGATCAGACTTCCTAACCAATACGCCACAGATATCTCTCAGTGGTGACAGTGGTAATAGCAAACAATTCTTTAATGGTCTGGGTTGATAGTCAACGCTTACTAATACATCTACATTTTTTTGATGTATGTGAATTATTGAAGGTTCTTCTGCAGATTCATTTGAAAAAGTCTGTTGGAACCTCTCCTGCCGGATCAACAAGACTACAGATGTCAACTTAACTATTGCCCTTTGAAATATATTGGATACGTGACATAGAAACGGATGGATCATCCCATTCCCATTGTATAGGGTTATAATGCTTGGCCTGCCATCTATTGTGTGAAATGAAATTTAAGTTTGCAATGTACTTTTACCTTCTTGCTCTGAACGCTTCATATATATATATATATATATATATATATATATATATATATATATATATATATATATATATATATATATATATATATATATATATATATATATATATATATATATATATATATACATGTATATATATATATTATATATATATATATATATATATATATATATATATATATATATATATATATATATATATATATATATATATATGTATATATATATATATATATATATATATATATATATATATATACAAATATAATTGAGAGAGAGAGAGAGAGAGAGAGAGAGAGAGAGAGAGAGAGAGAGAGAGTTCTTACCTACGATGAGGCTTGTGACTAAAAGCGGAAGTATAATCAACTTGAGCATGCGCAGAAACAATTCGCCCCATATTCCGATCCATAGAATGACTTCCTTCGAAAGATCCAGTGGTCTCAACCCGAATCCTATTGCAAATCCTGCTAGTATACCAATGACACTTGCAATAAGCAGTTTATGTTTTTTCAAAACACTCCTTATTGCAAAACTGTTACAGCACATCGCCTTCGCTGCCATACTGTCTGGAAATAAAGAAAAAGTACAACTTTTAGGAATGTATACGCTCATTGGTCCATAACATACATACACACATAGATAGATAGATAGATACATACACACATGTATAAATACACATACATACATTCATACATGCATACACACATATATATATAGATAGATAGATACATACACACATAGTATGGCGCGGATCCACACCAGTTTGCATCGATGCACGTGCATCGATTAATCTCGAAAGTGCATCGTTTCATATCAAAGTGCATCGGTCAATTTTAAGAGTCCAAACTCGCCATTTCTTGTAATTGTTTGGGAAGCAGTGGCGATCCAACTTTGGGAGGTTCGATATTTACGCAATGGCGTCTGTCTCTGTAGAGCAGGAAGTAAATGACCGGAAATGTGTATAATCTAAGGCTCCGGACGACCAGGCTAGCTAGTATTCTCTGGGGAGTCTGGCTAGTCGCCGCTGTGCGTCAGGTCCGGCAGGATGGGTTAGAGGGGGCGGGGGTAGCGGAATCCGCTCCCATCATCAATTGCACTTCCGACTGAGTGATGCATCCTGATTGAGGGTGCACCAGTGACAATGCCAATCTATTATTGCCGGCAGTCTTGATCAGTGACTGAATAACGTCTTATGATTCTTGTTTTGCCAAATATGCATGGTTAGATGGGTTTGAACGATTGTGTTTTTTTGTAGGAAATCTGTGTATTTATTCCAAAACCTTGTGTTAAGACCCGAAATTGACACCCTTTCTTCATAATAAAACCCCTGTAGAACAACGAACATACGGACCCCCAGTTTCTTATAAGCTTTTGATTAGCGTTACATACAGAAACCTGATAGTCTCAGAACTTTTATATAACATTAATTGTAAGAAATAAATGAAATATCTCTCGTTTCTATCGTAGTTTGTTCACTGGGTTACTTTGTGAACATAGGGTCATTTGAGATTTTTATATCAATTAAAGCCAACACACTTTTCCTCATAATTAACAGTGAATGTTTAGGCTATCATTAGGAAAACTAAAATACCTGCTGCTAGAATGGCTCCCACAGGCTTGCATACAATCTTAGACAAAGAAAATAATGGATGTGTAGCAAGAGAGACTAATTACAATGTGCGCTATAGTGAAGGCCTGAACATGTCAGGGTCTCTGATCTGGCATCAGCGCGAGGGAACACGGACCAATCAGGGCTCTCGTATCATTTACAATCCATAGAAACCTGAGCGCCAATATGCGCAGAGCACGACTCTTAGGCTATTCTTTGAGAGTAGCCTGTTCAGGTTGACCTGCTGGTTTCATATTCACTTGTTTTTATTTATCTAAGACGCAATCAGGAGAGGTTGTTGACCCTTTTCTCATTATGGAATTTCATCAAGTCACAATCGCTTCAAATCAACATGCAATTTGAGTATCTAATTCAACAAATTTGCTTTAAATTGACATATTTATAGAAAACGGTTTTGACATTTTTATCTTAAAGAGTTATGGAATTGGATAGGTGAATTTTGCATTTCTCTTATTTTCCACAGCAATTCCAAAATAAGTTTGAATGGAGTAAAACCTACCCTTCCTTCCGCATATGTGATACTTGAAGGTTCATGAATCATAGTTTGCAAGATGGGCTCAGAGCATTATTTTTCAGTTTTTAACACCCCCCCCCCCAAAAAAAAAAAAAATAAATATCTTCAACCTGCTAAAAGGGTAAAAAATAAGTACCCACAAGAGGCTAAGTGAGAACAAGGTTACCTGTTAAATTCTTGAAATGCAGAAAAGCCCCCCCCCCCCCTCACCCACGCCCCGCGGCATTTAAAGTAGAAAACATGTGGCGATCTTTCAATAATCTGATGGTGCATAGGTCAAACTGCGAAGCTGGATCCGCCCCTGCATACATACATTCATACCTACATACGCACATATATGGATACATATATAGATACATCAATACATACATACACACATACATACATACATACATACATACATACATACTAACACACATACATACATACACACATAAATACAGACATACATTCATACCTACTTACGCACATACATAGATACATACATAGATACATTCTTACATACATACACACATACCTACATACATACATACACACATACTAACGCACATACATACATACACACATACATACAAACTTAAATTCACACATAGATACATACATACATACATTCATACATACATACGTAAATGGATGCATACATACACACATACATACATTCATACGTACATATAGATAGATAGATTATAGATAATCTTTATTTCAAATCGGTAATAATTTTACATAGTAAACACGAGCTGCCAGGGCTCTTGGCCGACTACAAAATAACAATTCAAAATATAACATACAGGGTTTAACAGCAATATAAATGATCAGTAGAGGGGAAGTAAGTTGGCACATATCAATTGACAATGAGTAATAACTTCAGTCTTTCAGGACATGTGTTTATGATTATTGAGTAAAATAGAAACTACTTCTGCTCATTTACTGGTATTACTTATAGCAGCAGAGAGAGAGCAGGTACAGTTAGTTCCAGACCAGGTTGAGATTAGGTTTTTGAACTCTTTTAGTGATGTTGTTTGTCTTAAGTTGTTAGGTAGGGAGTTCCATACCTTAGGTCCAGTATATCTAATTGATTGCTTCCCAAAGGAGATGGTGTTATATGGAGGTAATATTAGAGAGTGGTTCCTTCTAAGGCTGTATTCAGATTCTCTCTCTGTGAAAAGAGAGCTGACATAGGGAGGGGCCCCTCCATGGACAGCTTTGTGAATCTCTGTAGCTAGGGATCTCAGTCTACCTAGATGTAAGCTTTGTAGTTTAGCCTGGTCTAGTAGCTTCTCATAGCTGCTTTTGTAATCCCTGTAAACAAAGCGTAGGGCTCGTTCCTGTATCCTCTCTAGCTTGGAGAGATTTTTCTTGGAGCAGAAGTGCCATACAAGGGGGCAGTAGTTGAAATTTGACATTATGTAGGCGCGAAAAATTGTCAGTCTGCTGGATTGGTCTAAGAGGTGACCAATTCTCTTAAGAGCATTAAGTTGTTTTGCAGCCTTCTTACACATTGAGGATACTTGAATGTCAAATTTCAGTTTGTCATCCAATTCTACACCTAGAAGTTTTACAGATTTTTCAAGTTTGATGTTGATGTTGTCAATGGAGAAGTCTGTTTGCACCTTTTTGTGACCAGGGGCAAGAAAAATTGCCTGAAATTTTTCAGGGTTTGCTTGCATGCAGTTTCTTTCGAACCAGTCAATGGCAATTTTAGTCATACTTACTAGGTGTGACTTGACATTTTCAATATTCTCATCACTGTTGCAGATTGTATTATCATCTGCGTAGTTATAAAGAGTTGTTTCATTTAAAGATGCAAAAATGTCATTTAGGAAAATGTTGAATAGAATTGGGCCGAGTATAGATCCCTGGGGGACACCTTTGGTGATATTTTGCCACTCACTACAGTTATTTCCAATCTTAACCCTTTGCTTTCTGTTTGAAAGGTAATTTCTCAGCAAATTAATTGAGTGATCAGTAAGGCCATAAGCTTTTAATTTAGCCAGAAGTAGATTGTGAGGGAGGCAGTCAAAAGCTTTCGACAGGTCCATCAGGACAGCTCCAACATATTTGTTCTGATCAAGAGCCTGCTTCCAGTCCTCAATAATTTTAATCAAAACTGACTGACAGCTATGTTGTTTTCTGAAAGCTGCTGTAAATGGATTATACACAGTTTCTAAGAAGATGGAGAGTTGATCTGCCAGTATGCTCTCAAATATTTTGGATATAGTAGGTAGTACACTGACAGGCCTGTAGTTTCCTTTTGACATGTTGTCATTTTTCTTATAAACAGGGCTAACATTAGCCATCTTGAGACTTGAAGGGAAATTGGATGTGGTAATGCCATAATTTATCACCTTGGTAATAATAGGAGCGAGTACTGGTGAACCCAGCTTTACAAGCTTTGGTGGAATATCATCAGGACCAGTTGCTTTTTTTGGGTTAATTTCTTTAAGTTTTTTATAGACTTGGACTTCATCGACAACATCAAATTGAAAAGTATCTTGTGGGTGGTTATTAGCAATATATTCAACATCCTGGTGCTGTGCAATATCATCCTCTTCATTATCAATGCCAATATTCTTCGCAATGTTAACATAATAATCATTAAGAATTTCGCATACATTCCCTCCATCAGTAATGACTTTGTCATTTTCCAACAATATGATATCAGTATCACCGGAGCCAGATTTCTTACTTAGGAAAGGTTTAATTGTTTTCCAAAAATTTTGTGATTTTGTACCCCCATCGCAGCGTTCATCGAAAAACTTTTTGATAAAGATTTTCTTTAACCTAGTGCAGTAGTTTCGCTGCTTTCTATAGGCTTCCCAGTATGATTGTGATTTGAATTTAAAGAAATAGTTCTTTAGCATGTTTTTCTTATAAATAGCCCTTCTCCATTCACCATTCATGGCTGGTGAGGAGTGGTTTCTAATCTTCCTGGTCTTTATAGGGGCATGACGGTCAATAACATTTTTGATAGTATTACTCAGAGTTGAGCAGTTTTTCTCATAGTCAGAGAGGGTAATATCAACTGTAGCTAAATCATTGTTAAGATCATATAGAAATTTGGTTTCATTAAATTTTTTGTAACTGCGAGAAGTTTGGTACTTCTGTGATGGTTTTTGGTTTGAGCCCTTCATCACAGTGATAATCATGTGGTGAAAATCACTAATACCTGTCTCAATTGATGTTGATTTATAGAATTTCTTAGGTCTATTTGTTAGAAAAACATCAAGCAGAATGCCTTGATCACCTTTAAAACATGTTGGCTTAGAAAGCAGACAGGACATATCAAATATGTCATTTATATCTGATAGTGTTCTGCCATGCCTATGATTATCTAGTAAATTATAATTGAGATCGCCCAGCACCAGTATGTTGTCGGTTTTGACTGAAGATTTATCCAGGATAGTGGTTATATTCTTTGTAAAGACAGAGTCAGGAAGGTTTGGTGGTCTATAACAAGATATTAATATCCAGTTTTCAGTTTTTAGTTTTAGTTCCACAACAATGGTTTCTAAAGATTTTGATTCTAGTTGGGTTAGACGTCTGCATGGGATATCAGACCTGATATAAGCTATCAGGCCTCCTCCATGCCCATTTCTGTCACGTCTAAAGAGTCGATAATTTGGTATAGCAAATTGGGGGTCAGGAAATGATTCATTAAGTTTTGTTTCCGAAAGAACCAGGATATCAATATAGTTGTTTTGGAGTAGGTCATGAATTTCATATGACTTGTTTCTTAGACTGTTGATATTCAAATGAGTGATGATCAACTTATGTGGACAATTTATATGCATTTCCCTTAATTTCTTATAATATTCAGGGAAAGCATTTTCATCCGATAGGCTGTCATCACTGTCTAGAAAATTAGAGAAACTTTCACCTAGGCTGATATTTTGTTCTAAAGAGAAAGGCAGAGCGCAATTTTTACAAAGCCATAGGTGTGATGAGTTTGCTAGGGAGATGTACTCCTCTGTTGTGATGTCGTGGCATTTGCTATGAAACCATATGTCACATCCATCACACCAGAGACCCTGTTGGTTTGATTTAACAGGTTTATAGCATTCCCCGCATGGATTCTTATAGTTAGGGCCTGGGTTACTTTGAATATCACCAGCTAATAACATTGCAATAATAAACAAAAATTTCGTCAGTGAGGTCTGATTGCTACCAGCCTTGCCCTTCTTTAATGCTATGTCTCTGCCTATTCCCAGGCTGAATAGCAGGGTATGTTTACCGTAAGGTATACTTTGCCCTGTATAGCTTCTCTGAATATAAGCATCAACATTTTTGCTAATGTGTGTATTCAGATGATTTTCTGATGTACTGCCTGGAAGATTGTTGGCAAGGCTGACCACAATGAGAAAACTCAGTGATATAGAACATAGTGAGAAAGGCATTATAGAGTCCAAATTGTAAATGATAAAAATAAAGTTCAGGATAGGGTCTTAGAATGACTAAGAGTCCTTGGTGCCAGTGTTGACAAGCAAATGTCCATGTAAATGTCCAGTTGAGAGATATATGATGGCTCCAGCCAGAGTAGGTGAAGGAATGTTCAAGTAGTCAGGAGAGGATCCAGGAATGGAGATAGTATCCGAGTGGAGAACTATTGAAGTACAGGATGAGTTGAAGGAATGTTCAAGTAGTCAGAAAAGCATCCAGGAATGGAGATAATATCCGAGTGGAGAACTACTGAAGTACAGGATGAGTTGAGTGAAAGGGTTAATTAGTCTGTGTGTAGAGAAAGTCCTTGTGAGATGGTAGAAGCAGGGATGGAGATAATGTCTGCTTTGAGAATTATTGAAGTATAGGTTGAGTTGAAGGAAGGGGTTAATATGTCTGGGTACAGTGGAGTCCTTATCAGATGGTATAAGCAGAGGTGGTCAGGCCGGCGCTGTGGATGTTTTTATGGCCAGAAGGTTGTTGACATCTTTTATGTCTGTGGCCTGGTGGTGATAGCATCCAGCTCCTTGAGTTTTATGGCTAACGGTTTTCTGAGTTTTCAGATATCCTGCCTGTGAGATTATCCAAAAATGATCACAAAGATCACCATTTCTTGAAGAGATCCAGTCTTTAAATTTAAAGAAAATCTCTCTGGATGATCCATGGTACCTTATGTTGATCCTGTGCAAATCTCATCAGGTGGTTCCTTTTGGTTAGTCCATAAGTGGTGGAATTTCTTGGAGCTGGTTTATACACATGTCGCCAGCCTGACCATATATTAATCAAACATACGCACATACATAGATACATTCATACATACATACAAACATTTGCACATACATACACATATACATACACACATACATACATACATATATACACACATAAATACAGTCACACATAGATACATACATACATTCATACAAACATACATACGTAAATGGATGCATACATACCCACATAATACATACATACGTACATACATACGGATGATTTCATTTGTTTTTCGTTCTGACCTTAAGAAAGCATAAATTGACCGAAAATTAATGGCATACTAATTATCATGATTTCAACCTGTCGCAAAACCTTCATTTTACAACATCTTTAAGAGAGAATTAAGGGGCAAGTAGAATAAACTGCATTAAAATTGATCCACAGAAAGGCGAGATATTTAATTTTTTACCTTGAACGTACAATCCACTGCCCGGCACCTTTTCCCGCTACTTAAATCATGACGTCGCGTGAGCATTTGTTGCACGTGAGCATTTGCCTGTTTATTGTGTAGTTGCGCGTGTTGCCTGATTATCGGCGATCAAAACGTTATTTCAGTACAATTTAAAGGAAACAATCCATAGTAATTACGTGATAACGTTACGTTCAGAACATGAAAATATCTGGCCGCAGAATGTGCTTTTAAAGCAAAAGGTGATGTTCATTTCACGCAAGATTTTTCAGGCTAGACAAGAGATAAACAGACAGACAATATGACGTCACATCTGGTCCTCGTTCCCATTGTTCGTCCTTCAAAGCTTTCCTGGTACATATACAGATTGGATATATACATTGTATCTACATTGTAAATTTAGGTTCTCCTTTCTTATAAGTACACACTCGTAGTACATGATGAACATCGTGTTGCTCCACCCGTACCCATTGCTTCTCCCGTGCATATCTTGAATAACTGTGCAAAAGGCATGTCATAGGTTATATTGATGACACACTAGTTATTATCACACGGTACAGGAGCGCCGAGAACAGACTGTATCTTGTTAGTCTGTACCCTGAGCTCTGAATCAGTACTTTATATTTCATAAAGATTTCATTTTACTGAAAATCATTGAAATATGCAAACCATTAAGCCCCTTTCCATAGTTCTTCAAAAACAAAAAAAGCCCCTTTCCAACATCCGCGATTTTATGAAATTAGGCATCGCTGCAGTGAAATCGGCGTGCATTGCAAAGCCATCGCAGTGGTTGCAGTGCAAACAGTGTAGATCATTGCATTTTCTTTATTCAAAAAAATCGCAGCGCTAAAATAAGGTCAGTGATTTTAACTGTGGCATCGCGGAAACATCGCTGTGAAATTGCAACGGTCGCTGCGCCATCGTAATGGTCACTGTGAGGTCGCAGAAATGAGAGTGGGAACTGCTGCAAATATTTTAGTTTGTCCAATACTCAATAGGAGTCACTGGTTTAGAGTATTGTAAGACCTTAAAGGATAATTCCCCCACGAATAAAACATGGGCCCAAAAAGTGTCTTAGGGTATACTGTACTCATATCCGGTACCCTACAACTACCCACCTCTATATTAGAAGTTAATTTGCTTTTTAGAGTGATGTTTTGCCATGTATATGGCGGAGGCCATTTTGAAGCTAGATCCTGACACTGTAGTTGCACAAGCTTGGCAGCAGCCAGCAGCTGCCACGTGTCCTGTTTCTTCCAGTAGTAGGAACTTGACAGAGATCAAATGACATACTTTTGAGTTAACACTAGATTCTGTAAGTTTACGATATAAGAGTAAAGTACTTGCCCTTCCCATCACTCTAGACCACATTCAGACAATGCACCGATTGTAAAGTATTGTTTGTTTGTACTGATTTACATTGTAGTTGTTAAAAGTCAGGAAATGGTAAGTCGGGTATATACCAACAATTGCAAGCACCTCCAAGGATTGAAAACACCCTTGGGACTTCAGGTGCTCAGGAAACAGTCATCTCAACACAATTTTGTTGATTGCTATTACCGTTGCAGGAAGTAAATCTGATAATCAATCATTCAGGTACCGCAATTGACCTGGCTAGTACTGTCAATCTAAGGAACTTTCCCTGATGGGTTTGCAAGTCCAGTTTTGGGATTTAAGAATTCTTAAGGGAAGTCGTTTGATACCAATTAACCTTTTCCAGCTGTTATACAAACCACCAAAATGAAGAGTTATATGACCTTGATATTGACGGTATAGAATAATCAACATATTAAGGGGTCTGGCAGAAGCAAACTTATCCATAACAAATGAAAAGTGTACCTCTCTCTCTCTCTCTCTCTCTCTCTCTCTCTCTCTCTCTCTCTCTCCCTTTTTTAGCCAATTTCTTGTACCCTCTAAAGAGAAATTGTCTTCCAACAACATACTGTTACAGGTATTGCCTTCTTTTTTGTTCGCTTCTGTGCCCTTTCTTTTCTCTCTTGTTTAATATGGCTCTGTGTGGGATTAAAATGATTTTTGTAGGCACTGCACCAAGTTTCGGGCATTTAAACGTCCTAAATCCAAGTATTGTTTGTAGTTCAGCCTCAAAACAAGATTCCTCAAAATGTTCATGACATACTTCTTTGGCATTACCAAATGAGAAGTTCTTCACTGTCCATCCTGTCTCAATGTTGATAGCCATCTTCCTGCTAAATCCTTCTATTCTGGTTTGATCCTTGGGTTAGGAATGTGGAAAAGGAAATTCCCTTTCCTTTTTCCTTGTCAGATCTGTTGTAGCATTCATTAGCAGCACAAACCGCCACTTTCCACAACACTGTTGTCCCAATCTCATGTTTACACTATGTGCACAGGAAGTGCGAGTATGACATCATTAGCTGGCTGTCAGATGGATTGTTGCAGGGCATTGTGAGATACAATGGCTCCCATGGTCTTCAGCTGGAATGGCTGATTGGGGTCGGTATTTAAGTGCAATTTCACAGGTAGGGAAGCCAAACAGTATTCAGGTGAACAGGGACAGTAAAGTACACATATCAAAGTATTTCCTCAGCATATGATAGCCTGAAGGTGTAATTGTCCGTTAAAAACCTGAAGACCCATGATGAAGTGATGAGAAAATGCCATAAGACTCCCCTTTTTCTACGTGTATGAACCTCGTGAAATTGCAAATCCCTATGCCGTCGTTAGGGTCTCAAAGCCATCGCATCGGTCGCTATACAGTATTGTGTTGTTGGAGTGATCCCCTTGCACTCAGAACGGTCACAGTGAAATCGAAACATAATCATGACATCGCTATAACCATCGCAACAGAGTCGCTACACCATCGCTGTGCCAGTGCTAAGTACATAACTTAGGTCAAGTCGCTGTGCTATCGCAACGCAAGATCGCAGATGTGATAAACGTTTTTTCATGTCTTTTCTCAAATCGCTATGCCGTCGTTAGGGTCGCAAATCCATCGAATCGGTCGCTATACTGTCGTGTTGTTGGAGTGATCGTTTTGCTTCGCGATTCATGGAAGTAGAGCCTCATCAACTAATAGCTCACTTCCGATTGGCTGATGGTAGACGTGGTTGGCCAACAAACGCCTTTCATACACTTGTGTCTTTTTGACACTAACACTAAATCTAGAGTACCTAAATTGCAAACATTGTTCTTGTTTCTAATTATTTTTTGAAAATTTGAAAATTTAATTTGTGTTCATATTGGAAATAGAATACAAATTAACTGTGTGATAAGAAACATCTTCATAATTATTTCAACTAATTTCTCGTTTGAACTGTGCATTTAGCTAATAGCAACTGTTCCATCTGTGAAATTACCTACCTGAGAGTTTTTCCAATTCCCGTGAACCAAACTCTGCTCAGCCAATAGCGGGATAAGCTTATTTGCTTTGTAGTACCACAAAGTGTATACGTTGTACATATAGATGTACGTAAGTAGCATTCATATTATGAACAAAATCTTTGGTGGGATATACGGGTAAACACCTCTGACCACTTTGACCATCCACCAGATAATAATAAACAAACACATAAAGACTAGATAGCGGACATCATCAGAATATATCTACATAGAGTGCAAAGTTCAAGATGTTGCTCTTATTCGGATATAGAGATAATGGATCTTCTGTACAATCACACTTATCTGCGATTGGACACATACCACGGACATCAAAGCGCGATAATAATTTAACTGAAACACTGTGGTCCAAAGCTGTCAGTTTTAAACACCTGAGACACCTCGGCTCTATGCTTAACCCATCAATGCTTACAGAAGCCAAACGCAGCTCGACAATTTTTGCTGGTGAAAGCATATTTAGTAAACTATTTCCAGAAAATATATGATAAGAACATGATCAACTACTCTACCTCGAATGCTTTCATTTCAAAATCAATCATTCTTCTTTTGCTAGTTATTGTAATTTATTTCAGAGGACTGCTTCACGAGAACCTCTAAGCATTAATGGGTTAAGTAGAGCAACATAACTATTCCTTACTTTCATGAAAGTATGGCCATTGCCCGCAACTTTATCATCAGTCTAGAAGGAAAAGGCCATTAATAACTCTATGTTTTAAATACCATATCAGAGCTACTTGCAGGCTTGAACCTGTACACTTAAAAAGTTGTTGCTGGGAATAAGGATGTAAAGGTCACCGTATACTGGATGGACAATAATAAGCAAGGTTTTGGCCGCTAAATCCTTCCTGACACGTATAGTTGACTAATGCGCCAAATTTTAAATTTCGTGAAAATTTCTGTGAATTTTTAAATTTCCTACAAACAAACTCTTTTTCGATGATAGAGCAACACGGTTTCCTGTCTGACTAAGTCACCTTGTCTAGAGGATGTAGACAGGGTGATCCAATCTCTCCCTACATCCTTCTACAAACGTTTGCAAGGAATATTTTCTAACTAGATTACCATCTGAGCTAGAACTACGGTCAGTTTGTTTTTCTCAATCACATTTTC
>OZ012700.1:1594794-1686397 GCA_963942565.1 Maea johnstoni | reverse complement strand
GATAAGACAATTGTGCATAAACAGATAATAAACAGATAAGTTCATTTCCTTACTCTGGGGCCAGAGGGCAACAATTTTAGGTGAATTATGTAGTCAATTATCTGAATCAGTGTTTCCTCTACGTTTTCTTTTATTTGAGCATGTAGCCTGAAAATGGTATACATTGCCAGAGAGGTCAAATATATTAAGCACCCAAAAGTTCTCTCCCAGCAAGGGGTAATATGTGTCTTGGTTGATTGGCTAGGTGATTCTGAATGGCCCTCAATTTGGAAGTGTCGACCATCAAATTTTACAAATGTGGAAGGAATAACAATACGGAGAGAGAAGAGTAGCACATTTTTCTATCAGTGTTGCTTTATTAAAATTGTATAGGCATTTTATTCAGATTTTGGTCTGTTATCCTACTAATTGATGGCTTAGAATGACCACGAGGATTCAGGATATAACATATGTAAAACTATTCAAAATGACATTTATTTAGAAATTTCCCCGAAAAGCCACCCCTGATTTAGACAGGTCTATACTGAAGGAGACTCTTAATTAGTCGAATGATGTTGATTGAACGCATTTATTTTCTTTTACATTAGTTGTCATACTCCAAATTCCTATTTTATTACAATAGATTCGTTTGATATTATAACAATTTCGAAAATGAAATATTTTTCTCAAATTTACCATGGCAAATATAGTTTGTGACTTTCCTGTGGAGTATTAGGTACACACAAGAATCGCCTGATCTATATACACATACTTGAATGACATCTGTCCTATATTTGCTACCGTAACCTATCAAAAAGCTAAATATCTGTATGAACTTATAACAGTTCGACAAAGATATACACATGTATTGCATTGTATAATACATACTTAGTCTAAATATGTTTTGCAAAGAAATCGTACTTGGTTAAACACATTCTTAAGATATTCTATCAATGTACATTGTTTTGTACTACAGAATTTAGACTTGCCAAATGTTGGTCTTGTGAATCAATATCAGCATAAAAACTGTTAAATGACACCGCCATGAAATGATGAATAGTGAATATCTAATGCTTACAAAATTCAACATTTTTCACACCAGTGTTTAAGATAAATCTTACAAAGTTGTATATTTGTAAACCATATAACTAGATGAGTCTTACTGATTGACAATACATGACTTATATTTTTCCTTGCCTAAGTAACACTGACTTGTAAGTGTCAGTTACAACTGCTTTCCTATTTCATATTTTATCAGCACATGTACACATCTGATGCAAATTAGATCTTAAATAGCACCAAATTCAGGATTACTCTAGTATGTCAATTACTACTCATATAGCTAGTATTCGTTGCTAGTAAAGGATTCAGTGAGGCATGTATATATCGCCATTTGGCAAGTTTATGATACTAACAAGCTATCAGTCCCCCATCTACAGGCAGTGACACTCCAGTGATCATGGCTGCTTTGTCACTCAGTAGGAAAAGTGTAGCATTCACAATATCTTCAACTTCAGCCAACCTTCCCACAGGAGTCATACTCAGCATTTTGGA
This sequence comes from Maea johnstoni, assembly GCA_963942565.1. Classification (NCBI taxonomy): domain Eukaryota; kingdom Metazoa; phylum Annelida; class Polychaeta; order Spionida; family Magelonidae; genus Maea; species Maea johnstoni. The sequence continues at coordinate 1,684,864 of OZ012700.1, read as the reverse complement.
AAGATCTTTGTTACTTCTTTGTGCAAGTTCAGTCCACACTGCTGTTGGATTGACAGAATTTATTCTGATCTTGTGAGGTCCTAGTTCCATTGCCATAACCCTTGTCATTGCATCCATTCCTCCTTTAGACGCAGAATATGAACTCAATCCCACAAATGGAAAAGCAATCGTGCTGCAAACACTTGATATATTGACAATAGATCCCTCTTTGACTGCAATCTTCAACCCTTGAGCTACTTCTTGGGAAATATTCATTGCAGCTAATAAGTTGGTCTTCATCGTCTCAATAGCTACCTCCTTATTGATTATCCCAACAGCATCCAGTGTACCATGTCCTGCATTGTTCACAAGAAGTTCTACAGGGCCTTCTTTGATTATGTCTTGCACGATGGACTTGGTTAGGTCCCAGTCAGAGACATCACAGAAGACTGTTTTGATTCCAGGCACTTCCTTTTCTAGACTGTCCAAATCTGCCTGTGTGCGACTGAGAGCATATGTGTCAGCGCCCCCTTTCATCAGGGCTATAGCGATTGCTCTACCAATCCCCTTTCCTGCTCCAGTCACCAAAGCTCTCTTGCCATCATAACGAACATCCATGCTAGAATTATAATTGCAAAATGGAAGAGTGAGTCACGCTCATAAGCTTTACTTCGGATGTTTAACTGTGAATGATTAATATGATCAGAGTTCATCAAAGCGATTTTTTGGTCATGTGATTTCAAAGTGTGCTTCCTCAAAAGAGTTGCACACCAAAAAGTAGAACAAAGCTTTTGACAGAGTATGGCCTCGCAAATGAAATGTCACACAATTAGGATCAAGTACTAAATGTCTTTTCTGCTTTTATGATGATGTTTTTAATTCCATGGTCCATGGTACACGTACCTACATGCCCAGTTGCAGCTCTCTTCTAAATGTGTGGAATACCCACAAAGTACTGACCGTATTCTTCTGATTAAGCGCACATGCCCAAATAAGCGCACAGGACCTATTTTTCACGGTTAGAGGGGGAATGACCAGCGCAAATGTGACGAAAAACTAGTACAACTTCCCCTCAGAAGAAGTAAGAATAACAAAATCACATACCTTTCCTCTTGCCGTGTCTGCAAACCAGCGCTGAATTCCGCAATTTTGGCAGTTCCTTCGCGCTCTCAGTCCTCTCACTGTTCATATTCGCTGCATGATTGTGCTATTGACCAATTAACAATCTTTTCACCTGCCGCGAACGTCCAAGCAAATTGAACAGCGAGAGTGCAAAGGTGCAATACCGGCTAATACGCTCCGACCGGCAATCATTGAGGTGTGCGGTAAAACGGAAGATCGCCAACACCCCTAATTCAGAAAAAAATTCCCAACCTCTATCCGCACGGTGCGCTTAATCGGAAGAATACTGTAATACGCATTTATATGTATCATGAATTCATTTATGGGTATTATGAATTCAGGGTAACTGGAAGGGAAATGTGGAGTTCCTGCAAGATAGTGCCTTACAGCACACGATTTTAGTGGAAGTTTTTCTTACAAAAGTAGCTCAACAAGGTAGAGAGAGCAGTCCCATTGTGACCTACTTTTTTAGGTAAAAATTTCAACTTAAGTCGTGTGCTGTGAGGCACTATCTTGCGGGTGAAATCTGTGATTATAACACTTAACGAAATTTGTTGAATCGACATATTTCCAAAAACATTTATATATATGTATAAGAGTGGATGACCCTAAGAATACAGGTGTCTTGGAAGATATCTGCGATTTAATCATTACTCATGCCAAGTTTCAAGAAAACTAAACACCAATTACTCATTGGATCTTGAAAGGCTTTCACTATTACAGATGGAAAGTGCAATCAATGCATTTAATATCATGACTCATTTCATTCCATGTTTTTTTGCTCATGTTAGAAAACCTAACAAAAGCTTATAACGTAGAATTCCTCATGACTAGTGCTCTAAGCCCAAACTTAATAAGGTAGTTTAAAGCAACTTTCAACATGCCAATATCTCATTAGATGTATGTGATATTGTTCTTATCAATTGAAGTGGCTTACTCCTTATGCAATTGATGCATAATGTTAATAATGATGTCACTCCCTCACACTTTTAAAATGACATGTATTTCCCTTTTCAAACGTGATAGTTACCTTGTTTTAATTGAGTTTGGTATATACATATACAATTATTATTTACTGAGAAATCGCCCCAAGAATAAGCATAACCATTCACTAAAGTATTGGAAAATGGCTAATGGAGTCAATTTGTGAGGGTAATGACGATAACCTATTTTCTACTACTACTTGAGAGGTAAAAACTACTACTTTTACTACTACTACTACTACTACTACTACTACTACTACTACTACTACTACTTCTTCTTCTACTACTACTACTACTACTACTTTTAATGTCAAATGATATGGTACACTTTTATTTAACGTGTTCAAAGATGCAATCTAATTGACAATTACATCTATATTGATGTCCATGTTAACCACTAGTATATATCTTTATAATGATAAACTTTCAGTTGTCCTTTGACTTAACTTCTAGCTGCCGGAATCGCACGTGAAATCTGTATCTATGTTTTTGAGCACAGGCACCTGACTCTGTAAAGGAGGGTTTTATATTGCTGCTACCTTTGTTCTTTGATGCACATTTAAGTATCGTAGGTGTAACACAATGTATCTTTACAATGTTAAACAATGGATGATGAGCGTGCTTTTCCAGGAATTCATTTCATTATCACCACCAGAATATAGCTGCGTGTCAATATCTTTGCGGTCTTAATCAATTTACACGTAAGGTTTACACATGATGTGAAAAATATGGAAGTATGTACATAACCAAACACCATAGATAAATAATCATCTGAACAGGATGAATGGCCACACTATATAGGGACGTCTTTGGTGATACAGGAAAACGACATAGTTAGGCGAGCTTGCATCGTTGTCTAATTTGGAAAATACAGTATGATACAAAATAAGCTGAAACATGTGAGTAGTTGGGTTGGTCAAGTGGTTCGGATGCTTGCCATCGGCGCAGGCAACCCTGGTTCGATTCCCGGTGGGGGCGCAGAAAAATCAAATTAAATCCTTGCTGCTTTCCAGTGCTTCGGAGGGCACCGTAAGCCGTCGGTCCAGTCGGCCAAGAGCCAGAGTAGCTCGTGTTTCTTGTAATTGACATACCGACTTTAAATAAAGTTAACATTTACATTTATGCATTTATTTATGTCTAAACCCCTGGCACATGGGTACTCCGTGAGACCTCTCCAATGAATACCAACATGACAGGGTTTGTAAGACTTTAAAATCTGCTATTTTCCTGTGCCTTCGACGAAATTAACCTCAGCACCAAAAGGGTTAACGTAGGTGTAAGATCGCTACTGTGGGGTAGGGATCGCAGAGAAATTTTGGCAAATGTGATACATATACACGTTATTATGCATATATTGTAATAGGATTTTCTACTGGCCAGTGTCGAAGATCTTCTGGTAAGTAAAACGAATGCGACGCCCTCTGGTGAGTTGTGTGGTCATCACGTAATATCATATCGGGATGTGTTGTCGTGCTTCTACAGACACTGTCTATAGCGGATGTTGCGTCTTGTTTCTGTATGGATAAAATGCGTAAATGTCATATGTTAACATTAAAGAGCTTTTTATGTTTATTTTATGTCTTGCGATATAAAAAATACAAGGCTGTGATCTGCCACCTATCTATCTATCCATATATATATATATATATATATATATATATATATATATATATATATATATATATATATATATATATATATATATATATGTATGTATATATATATATATATATATGTATATATATATATATATATATATATATATATATATATATATATATATATATATATATATATATATATGAATATATATATATATATATATATATATATATATATATATATATATATATATATATATACGATCCCACACAATATTCCAAATCCAACTCACGTCCGTGTATCAATACATCTTCAAATATTATCAAATACCCCTCTGGTTGATTAGTTGTGTTCAAAGTCGTCAGCTTGTGCGTGTACTCCAAATATAAATGGGATAAGTAAACCTAAATCAAAGAGAAAAGACAACCTGAATGAGCGGTACTTGATAACTTTCCTGTGAAAGTGGAACACGGCATTTTTGTACTGACATTAAGTGTTGTTTTTTTCAAATCTTGAGATTGATTATGTCGTTGCAAATCACGTGCACATGGAGAGTAGGCCAAAGATGAAGTGCGGGCAAAAAATGTGTTTATATTGATTTGCGGGCATAAAAGCCACATGATATATTGAGGCAGCTGATTAAGGTCTTGTTTTTATTGAATGGTTTGTTTTAAAATGTGCATAAATAAAACTAATATTAAGTTCAACGGAAGCCTAGTAGGACCACTGAATCTATTTTTATTTTTTTTATTTTAAACCTAAAAATAATGAATGACCTAAAGCATGTAAGTTTCTTCAAGCTGCGCCGATACCCCTTTCTGGCGACATTCATTCATTCCGTGCGTAAATTAAGCAATCTGCCGAAGCCGTGTGTCAAAGGAAATTTGAAAACAATTACTTCAATACCGTAATAGTTCCTACAATTTCACTTACAAGAATTGTGGGAACAATTCCGGTACATCCCCTAATTGGACTATCCTGGTACGTACCAGAATTGTAGAAACAATTCTGGTATAAATAAGCGTACCGGAATTGTTACTCGGACAATCCTGAATATATATATATATATATATATATATATATATATATATATATATATATATATATATATATATATATATATATATATATATATATATATATATATATATTTGGAATTTGGAATTTTTCGTCACATTTATGCCAATTGTGGCTAATTCTTGACTAGCCAGTTGTAAATAGTGGAGGAAACCGGATGACCCACAACACTGTTATACAGATGATAAGCATTTCAGTGATCAATATAAAACCTCATTTATAATTGCCTGATCTATATACACATAGTTGAAAAAGCTAAATATGTGTGTGAACGTTTTGAAAGATATGTTTTTGAACTGAAATCAAACTAAGATAAAAACTAGAATAAGCTATCAATACAATGTAGAACATAGACTTGTAAAATATTGCTATATGAGAATCAATATAAGAAAAATGTTAAGTGCCACCGCTATGAAATGATGAATAGTGAAAATTGAATGTATAAAGAAGTCAATGATTTTCTTACCAGTGTTCTTGGTGAATCTTTTAAGGTTGCTTTTTTGTAAACTATACAATTGGATGAGTCTAACTGACTAAAAATGTATGTCTTAGGGTTTTCTTTACGTAGGTACCACTGACCTTTACGTTTCAGTTGGGATTGCAGTTTTCATATTTTATCAACAAATGTATAATATGAGGGCTCATTAAAGCCTACATAGTGCCCGATTCAAGATTGCAATAAAATAAATTTCAATTTCTAAACATATAGATTGTATTTGTTGCTAGAAATCCATTCAGTAAGGCATGTATATATTGCCATTAAGTCAGGTTACGAAACAAACAAGCTGTCAGTCCCCCATCTACGGGGAGTGTCACTCCTGTGATCATGGCTGCTTTGTCACTCAGTAGGAAAAGTGTAGCATTCACAATATCTTCAACTTCAGCCAACCTTCCCAGATGAGACATATCAAGTATTTTGTCCAACGTGGAAAGATCTTTTAGATTTCTTTCTGCACTTTTGGTCCAAACCGCTGTTGGATTGATGGAATTAACTCTGATCCTGTTAGGCCCTAGTTCCATTGCCATAACCCTTGTCATTGCATCTATTCCACCTTTTGCCGCAGAGTATGCACACAATCCTACACCTGGAAATGCAATCAATGCTGCAACACTTGACATGTTAACAATGGATCCCTTTTTGCCTGTAATTTTCAACCCTTGTGCAACTTCTTGGGAAATATTCATCGAAGCTAACATATTGGTCCTGATTGTCTCCAAAGCTGCCTCCTTTGTAATTGTTCCCACAGCCTCCAATATTGAAATTGCTGCATTGTTTACGAGCATATCTATAGGCCTTACTGTGATTATGTCTTGCAGGACAGAATTTGTTAGGTCCCAGTCAGAGATATCACAGCACACTGTTTTGATTCCAGGCACCTCTTTTTCTAGACTGTCCAAATCAGACTGAGTGCGGCTGAGAGCATATGTGTCAGCGCCCCCTTTCATCAGGGCTTCAGCGAGTGCTCTACCAATACCCTTTCCTGCTCCCGTCACCAAGGCTCTCTTGCCATCAAAACAGACATCCATTTTAGAATGATAATTGTAAAACGCAAGAATGGTCTAACTAGTTACACCATATCAGCTGCGTGCTCAGGAATGTTTAACAGCGAATGATTAAGTTGTCCAGACATCTAGGTGCTGGCAATGTTGGCTATACATGGTAGGCCCTTAAGTATAGATATGAAAAGAAAAGATTACACATGAGTAATGATCACTGGACATGAACCTCGTCCAAGTGACTTCAATGGCCGAAATATATTGTGATGTTCCTTGATCAGCCAACCTGAGTCAGTTTAAAACACATACCGCCCCCCACCCCCTTTGTTTGAAAGGGGCAGCCTTTTTCAGAACTTGCAAAATTTCAGCTGGGGTGTTTGAGAATTATGGCAGTGACCTTGGGTCAGTCGGTGGATTTCGCTGGATATTGTTGTTTTCCCCATCCCTTGCAACTGGCTAGTTATAAATTAGCATGATATGGCATAAAAGGAAACGAAAATCGAAATTCCAAATCCAAATCATATTCGGTATAACAACACAGTGCCGGCATTTAATTTCTGCACTAAATGCGTTGGTAACCCTGGCATGATACACAGCCACACACTTGATTGCCACTCAGTTATCTTGGCATGGATTACCTCAAAGCTGAACGAAGCTTTGCAAGTTACGTGGGTCATTGATGTGCTTAGACTTTCTTTTGACATGTTATCAATGAGTGTTTGTACAACCAGGCTTTAGCAGACGTCCGGTGGTCGACTGGTGCTGGAACTAAATGTCTGTACTGTACCTCTTCAAATAGTCTTCAACTACCCCTCTAGTCGATAATGTATGTTCAAAGTTGTCACGCCGTACGTGCAGTCTAGAAACCGACTGGGTAAGTGAACATAAATCAAAGCAATATGACATCCGAATGAGTGGTACTTGACAAGTTTACTGTGAACGTGGATCAAGGCCTTTTTTGTACTGACTATGATTACCTTTTTTGATGATGCTGTGGCGTCAATTCTTAAATCATGTACATATGGAAAGTAGGTCAAAGATCCAGAGAAAGTTCGATGCAAGTTGATAGGAGGGGAGATGAAAGGAATGGAAAGTAGTATGAAGATATAGTGGCTCCGGGCGCAACAGAGTGCGAAGGTTAGGCAATACAGTATAGGAATGGATCTGTGCGCCATAGGGAGGCAGTTGCATGGATCCCTGTCTCAACGGGAATGGATAAAGATATAACGGATTTCAGAAATATGAGGAATATGAGTAGCGAGCAAAAGCAATGTAGTGTTCGTGTAAATATGAGAGCTAAGTTTACCTGGAAAAGAAAGAAAAGGTCCACATATAGAAAACCTAGTAGCCTGGCTGTACACGGAACTTCTCATAGAGAATATAAATAGAAATTGAATTGAATATAGTTGCCTGAAAGTATCAAAAAAATCTAAAGAGAAACTATTATTTGATTTAAAAAGATAGACTAATATAATTATTTTTCAGAAGGAAACTATAAAAAAATCTGAAAAGGATAACCTCGTGGCTTGGACTGGCATTCTGGTTGTATCATGGGGAGACTAAAAATCTGTGTGTTTTGCCATCCCCCTTTTCTGGAATAACCATAAGCAAAACCAAAGAAAAGTAAGTGTTAGCAAAAAGATCAACATTTTGAAAAGGGTGGTAAAACGTGTCAGACTTCCTCTGTATCACATGATTGCCCCTCACATCACAGCTACGTAGCCTGACTTTACACAGATATTCTCACAGAAAAAAATGATTATCAAATTGCATTTAATTGGCAGACGGTATTGAATACTCTAAAGAGAAAAGCTATTAATTGATTTAGAAAGATAGATTTACAATGAGCACAGAGAAAACACAAAAAATCTCAAAATAATAAGGTTATTGTTAGGACTGGCATTCTGATTGTATATTAAGTTCTCAGTACACACATCATCATAGCCAGACAAGGAGAAGAACGTTTTATACTAAGCACGACATTTTAGTTATTGAAATGATGTCGATTGAATGCATTTATCTTCTTTTACATGGTTTGTCAAACTCCAAACTACTATTTTATTACTATGATTCGTTTGATTTGGCGTTTTATTTATGCATTCAACATGAACGTATTAGAATGTTAGCAAATTAGCAAAGAAAGGGATATTTTTCAGTTAGAGACTTTGCCATCTGATCTTCTGAACTGAACTTCGAAAGCCTTGTCCTACAGATGATAAACATTTCAGTTATCAATATAAAACCCATTTATAACATGAGTACATAGCGAAAAAATGCATTTGTCATGAGAAATATATTCTATACCTGTCCTTGGGTGTATTAGATACACACAGGAAATGCGTGATCTAAATACACATTATTGAAATTGTTCTCAATTATACTTTAAAATCTTACTATGTTGAACACTTTATAAAAATTGACATCCTATGTTTTCATAACGGCTAGTGCTCAAGATGAATTTTATAAAGTTGCATATTTGTAAACTATACAATTAGAGGAGTCATATTGACTTACAATACATATCTTAGGAGTTTTCTTCTATATGTGCCACTGGCCCTCAATCTTTAGTTAGAAATGCTTTTCTATTCTACCAAAAAAATTCAAATATCTGATGCACATTAACGCTTACATAGTACTCAGTGCAAGGTTACAATAGCATTTCAATTACCACTCATATAGCTGGTATTTGTTGCAAGAAATGAATTTACCAAGGTATGTTTATATTGCCAGTGGGCAAGTTTATGATACTAACAAGCTGTCAGTCCCCCATCTACAGGCAGTGACACTCCAGTAATCATGGCTGCTTTGTCACTCAGTAGAAAAAGTGTAGCATTCACAATATCTTCAACTTCAGCCAACCTTCCCACAGAAGCCATACTCAACACTTTTTCCACTATGGACAGATCAAGTACTCTCTTTGCCATTTCAGTCCACACTGTTGTTAGATTTACAGAATTAACCCTGACCTTGTGAGGCCCTTGTTCCATTGCCATAACCCTTGTCATTGCATCTATTCCACCTTTTGACGCAGAATATGCACACAATCCTACGGCTGGATAGGCAATCAAGCTGGCAACACTTGACATATTAACAATGGATCCCTCTTTGCCTGCAATCTTCAACCCTTGAACAACTTCTTGGGAAATATTCATCGAAGCTAACAAGTTAGTCATCATTGTCTCCATAGCCACCTCCTCTGTAACTGATCCTACAGCCTCCATTATTGAAATTGCTGCATTGTTTACAAGAAGTTCTATAGGAGCTTCTTTGATTATGTCTTGCAATACGGACTTTGTGAGGTCCCAGTCTGAGATATCACAGCACACTGTTTTGATTCCAGGTACCTCCTTTTCAAGACTGTCCAAATCTGACTGTGTGCGGCTGAGAGCATATGTGTCAGCGCCCCCTTTCATCAGGGCTTTAGCGAGTGCTCTACCAATCCCCTTTCCTGCTCCAGTCACCAAGGCCCTCTTGCCATCAAAACGGATATCCATTTTAGAAATATAATTGCAAACGCAAGAGTGGTCTAACGAGTTACACCTTATCAGCAGCATACACTTTGGATGTTTAACAGCAAATGATTGTAGTGGAAATCAAGGTGCTGGCACTGTAGGCTATCCACGGTAGGCCCCTAAGTATGGATATGAAAACAAAAGATTACATATGAGTTATGATCACTGGCCAGCCATCTACTGAAGAATTGTCTAGAAAAATAAAGGCCGAAAATTTTGTGATGATACCTATTTCTCGATCATCTCAACTTAGAGTCAGTTTAAAACATATACACCCCTTTTGTCTGAGAGGAGTAGAAGAGTCAGAACCTTTAATATTGATCTTGTATTAATCGTCCGTATTAACACAGTGCGACTACAAAACCGAATAAACTTATCAATCCAATGATTAACACTATACAAGTTCCATTTGCAATGTGAAACTGAATACTTTATATGATCAAAGTTCAACAACATCTTGAGTCTCATGAGTTCAAAGTCTGCTTACTCAGACCAGAGAGAGTTGCACACACATTTTTTCACAACAGCCTTGGCCTCTGGTTGGGTGTTTAATCTACTTTCACAATGACGTATTGAATTGCTCAGTGCATATTTCAAATATCTAAATGGGCAGTTTACAATTCTCTCCTAAATGTATGGAGAGGCAATATTGAACTTAGTACACATTTATGTATGTATTTAATTCTTTTATGGATATTATAAATTCATATAAACAAATATATAGTTGAAAAAATGTATACTCTAAAATCTTGCTTGCTGTTCAAATTTAGGTACATGCAAAAGGAATATACCTTTTTACGAACATTCAAGAATTAAAAGAGTTTATTGGAGGGAAGATTGAAATTAACACTGATAAGCCGAGAGAGGCAAGTTGGCACAAGTGTGTGTCTGCTCTCATCTCGGAACCTAGCCAACGGATCGCAAATAGAGCTGGCGATCTTGGACTTCAGCAAGGCTTTTGATGTTGTCCCCCACAATAAGCTCCTCCACAAGCTCAGCTATTAAGGTATTCAAGGTCAGACCCTGTCCTGGATCAGATCATTCCTGGCCGACAGCCCTCAGCGAGTAGTCGTCAATGACAATACATCAGAAGTTGCTCTGGTGTCATCTGGAGTGCCTTAGGGCTCAGTCTTGGGGCCAATGCTCTTCCTGGTATTCATTAATGATATGCCTGAGTGTATTGAGTCCAGCTTTCGATCATTTGCAGATGATAGCATAATCTAGGGAGAAATTGTCACTGTCAATGACTGTGCATTCCTCTAGACAGACATCGACAACTTACATGAAAGGGATTGCTGTAGGGCATTTAGTTCAACCCAAGCAAGTGCAATACTTTGCACCTCACCCGTAAGCTTAAAACCATAGAAACTGACTACAAACTAAAAGGGGAAGTACTCAAGTGTGTGAACTCTGCAGCATACTTGGGAGTTCACATCAGCTCCAATTTAGCGTGGAACATTTACTCTAAAGTTCGAGCGACATTAAATTTACCGGATCGATCCATTTTTCCATAATAGTGAATCGTAATATTTGCCTGTGAACCATCTAGAAAAACGCCATCTGCCGACAGATATTCAAACTACTTTTTGGAATATTCAGATCGGCAGATTTACCCCTTAAATGGACAAACCAGACATCTGCCCCGTTCTCAAAGCTAGGGGCTACAACACAATGCACACACTGGAATTATTTATCCCATTCTAGATTACAGATAGAAGAGACTTGCCGGGGTAAATTGTAATTGATACAGACGAGTGCCTGGTTGTTGACTTCACTTGTCAAGACCCAAGGTAAGGGGCGACACTGACTAATGTTAACTCAATCCCTGCCATACATTTGCAAGTATTGTAATACTTACCATGATGGTCCTGCAGGCTCAGACAGTAACCTTAAAATGCTACTAGTCCGGTAGGGCTAGTAGCACCTGGAATCTACTAACCCTACCGCTAGCTCTACTAGCCCTACCGCTAAGTACAAAATACTTCAATCTGATGCAATAAACTTAATATTAACCTTCTGATCTACACAGTGTACACTTATTTCTTTTGAGGTACTGGTTGTTTGCACTCTCACTTCCCTTTCCCTGTCTTGTAGTGACGTAGTACTTTTCCTAATGCTTGTCCTCACCCACTTAACACTTCGTACCTAGTTGTAGTAGCTTTTGACCCAACACCCTCTTTTTATTTGGCTTTGGTGCTTTTTGGGCATAGAAATAATAAAAAGTAGATGTGGGATGCATGTGGCATGTTAGTTGGTGGTGGGTTCGACTCCCATGGGGGCTATGGCACTAATTTTAGTACCACTTCTTACAAGCAGCGCCTTATGGCATACCTTCTTTCTACCTATTGCACTCCCACCTCTACTGTCTATATACCATCAATATGTCCCTCTCCCCCAATCAAAAATGATTATAATATTATTGATTGAATAAGTTCTTTAAAAACGTACTACAAGTAGGACCGGGGGTAGAATTTGACCATCAAAACCTTCAGTTTTACAACAACCATCAAAATTTGTTAATTTTTTATTGGCACAAGTTGAACAACATTATCCTAAAAACTAGCTGACCAGAGTGACCACAGCATAGTTTATCAAATAAAGCTGCATCATTCTTCATGCAGCTTTTTCTGTCAGTATTGCAGTCACTCCCCTCCATCTTCAAATAGAGTTTTCAACACTTTTATATTTAGTTTCTTCCCCACTTTAACTTTAAAAAACAACAAACAACAGGATCTCGTTCTTACAAATGGGAGATGCCTGCTGGCCACACCGGAGTGCTGCCCAATTTTTAAATTTGATACAAAAAACCAACAGGATCTCGTTCTCATGAATGAGATGCCTGCTGGACACACCGGAGTGCTGCCCAATTTTTAAATTTGATACAAAAAACCAACAGGATCTCGTTCTCATGAATGAGATGCCTGCTGGACACACCGGAGTGCTGCCCAATTTTTAAATTTGATACAAAAAACCAACAGGATCTCGTTCTCATGAATGAGATGCCTGCTGGACACACCGGAGTGCTGCCCAATTTTTAAATTTGATACAAAAAACCAACAGGATCTCGTTCTCATGAATGAGATGCCTGCTGGACACACCGGAGTGCTGCCCAATTTTTAAATTTGATACGAAAAACCAACAGGATCTCATTCTCATGAATGAGATGCCTGCTGGACACACTGGAGTGCTGCCCATTTTTTAAATTTGATACAAAAAACCAACAGGATCTCGTTCTCATGAATGAGATGCCTGCTGGACACACCGGAGTGCTGCCCAATTTTTAAATTTGATACAAAAAACCAACAGGATCTCATTCTCATGAATGAGATGCCTGCTGGACACACTGGAGTGCTGCCCAATTTTTAATACTGCTACATGCATGTAGTTTAGTGGTATAGAGCCACTGGAGTAGTATGGTAAGCAAACACTGTCACTCTGAGTCTCCTATTTATCTGATGGTGACAGGTCTCAATGCGCCTATATAGCCTCATGCCCTGGGCCATCAGGTACTGCAGAAGTTCATCTTCTTGAGCTTGATCTTGGTCAGGGTTGTTAGGTTGTGGATTTCCAAAGTTTGGACGGCGGCGGCGGTGCCACCAACGCTGGATGGCCGGGTCTGGTACAAAATCATCCAAAGAACTGCCTTCTAGAGTAATCATGAGAATGTGGTTGAGCATATTGGTAGTGAGGTTGCACCGCCAGTCACTTTTCACTCTTTTGACTGCAGAAAAACCCCTTTCGCAAGTGGAAGCAGACACAGGCAATGAGAGTGCAATGTCCATAAGGAGAAGGAAATTCTGGAACCGTCTCCTGTTCTCTGGGACCAGGTACAAACTAGAGAGCTTGGTCATCTCTTCTGGTCTTGGTCTTGGCTGGTTCAAAATCATGTTACCAACATGGGCTTTAACCGCAATCCGTGGTAGCTCGTCCACTTGGCAACCAATTCTTTGTAGCGGTTCTCCAAAATGATCTGCCAAAACCTGGATTTCTCTGTTGCCAAAGACTGCAAGGTCTTCCCTACTTCCCGGCCAGGTCCTGGTGTCGAGAACTCGGGCATTAGTGAAGATAAGTCTGCTGGCATCATTGGCATCTTCCAGTCTCCCTTGTATCCTTGCAGATACGTTGGCTGTGACATCCTGGAGATCTGCGTAGTCCATGTCACGTACGTAGCCAGTAAGCTGAACGTCTTGGTATGAGACTTCATCGCTGTCTACCTGCACCTCATTCAGAAATGCCTCGAGGTGTTCACCTGATTGCTGCCTCAGGATTTCCAGTTCTAGGGAACATGTTTCAAAGTAGTCGAGGAAGTCCATGGTTGACACATCTATTTTCTGCAGATTAAGGCTCAGTCTGGCAAGGATCTCCAGTAGGTCCAGCAGGTAATGGAGAAACCGAAGAACTTTGAAATCCCTCAGTTTTCTAGCAAGGTTGGTTGCTCGGCCCCTCACCTCGGCTGTCGCCTGTCCTGGTCCAGCTTGAGACACATGGTCAAAGTGGGTGTAAATCACCTTGTAACACCTTGCAAGTGCAGCTGCAGCCTTTGACATGTGCGGCACCCATCTTGTACCCTGAAGTCGGGTGGGCTTAATGATTTTCTCATTCATTGTCTCTGCTATGTCTCCCTCAAGGCCTTGGGACTGTAGTGGTAGTGTTTGTGGATGAGGCGCAGCATTTCTGTCAGAGTCTGTAGATTTCGATTGGCCTTGACTCCATCCAGAACACCCAATTCCAAGCGATGGGTAACACAATGTCCCACCACAACATAAGGCCTCCCCTCCTGCATACGTGTAGCAACACTATCTCGTCTGCCGATGTTAACTCTGGCTCCGTCAGATCCAACTCCGATGAGCTTGTCTTTCCAATCTGCCAGTTGGATGCGCTGTGACATTGCCCTGTCCACTGCTTCAAATACACCTTGGGCTTGGGCATGTTCAACGTCCTCCAGTCCCACAAAGTGCTCGGCAATGTTGCCCCTCTCCACTACCCTTGCATAGACGATCTCCACCTCGCAGATGGAAGCATCCGTGGCACCATCGTAAAGAGCAGTAATGACGTTCGCGTTGTCAAGTGATGCTGTTACCTGCTCTCGTATGACCTCTGCAATGTAGGGAATGAATCTGGAAAATAAAATAAGTGTTACTGTATCAGTTATAACCAATTATTATTATACTAGTTAAATAAAGGACCTTAATTATACAAAAGTGATACTTTCCAAGAAAAAAAGTTGCAAATAGGCTTGAAAGTTTTAATATAATAACATAAAAAACAAATTTGAATTCCTCTGGACGTTCCGGACAAGTACGCCTTCAGTGAAATATTTTTTCATACAAAACAGCTTGGTAATCACCATTTGAAGATAACTGAAAGAGAAACATTGATAGAAGAATTTAGATCGATAATAATGATGCAAATATATACCTTCTGCAGGCTTGATCTGTGGCGTAGGACTCCAACAACTGAAGGTCTGAGCCATTCTTCTTTTGCAGCTTGACCATGATAGGGAATTTGGCAAAAGAAAACTCCACCACAATGCAGTAGACTGTGTTGAAGAGCAAGCTTATAACGTCCAGGTGTCTCTTCTGCTCTACGTCCACAACAATGTCCATTGGACCTTCAACAACCTGAAATCAGAAAATATTGATTCAGAAATTAAAAGAAAAAAAGTGTTGTAAATTCAAAATCATGACGAGTGACGAGGATTGTTGAAAATACAACTATGTCGAAATGTCCTATATAAAGTACAATTTTAGAGGACTTAAAATGCCAAATTCAAGCAAATTGAAAAATCTCATGTCCTGCAATTGGGCTCAATACTAATGCAATCAGCTGGTTTAATACTCCTAATCAGGTAAAAAGACACTAAGATAAATATGGGCAACTTCCCAAGCATGGCAGGCACCAAATACAATGTTGAAAAACCCTATGCATTAAATTTAAATGTTGGGCCATGATCGTAACACCAGGATCCATATAAGATCTTCTACGTACCCTGTTTTCTGCTGCTACACACTGTGTGTGCGGCCCTGAGATCCAGTGCGATCTCAATCCTCCAACGCGAAAAGAGTCAAACCCCACAAAAAGCTTGCTTTTGCGATCTGCAATATCTGGGTGGTTGCAGCATGGGTCACAGAACATCTTTCCCCTTTCCTCATCATACCTGAAAAATGCAGTGAAAAACACAAATTTAATGTCCGGTCATGAAAAAGAAACATATGGGGAAAAGAGGGGCAGTAATAACAGGAACAATGCTAGGGAGCCGAGGGTCATGCCGAAAAAATGTTGGGCATGACCCCTCCTTAGCAGTGCTCCTCTTTTATTGGTCCACCCCCTCCCCTGACTTGCAGCTTAATAATTGAATTAAAGAGGGGCAGTAATAACAGGTACAATGCTAGGGAGCCGAGGGTCATGCCGAAAAAAAATTGGGCATGGCCCCTCCTTAGCAGTGCTACTTTTTTTATTGCCCCCCTTCCCCTCATTATTTACCTTATTTTCATGATTTAATTCATTGCAGTTATTCAAGATTTTATTCTATTATATTTTCATACTTATATTTTCATTATTTTCATTTCATTCATTCTTTCCATTTTGATTTCATGTTAACTTCCTTTTAATAATTTTTTTCATTTTTTCAATTACCTAAGTCCTGCATATTCTGTAATCCAGACATCCTGGAACTTCCTTTTCCTGTTGGTCTTGTCATACTTGGCATTCTTCTCCAGCACCTTCTTTTTCCTTTCCTCCTCTTTGGCACCCTCCTTCTTCTTGAAAAATCCAAAGTTGGACAGGTCTAGCTGCGCCGGTCGTCTTGATGAGGATGATGTTGATGATGATGATGACTGTGATGCTGGCACTACATCATCCACTACATCCGATGATGTAGATGGAACAGGGTCTTGGTTTGGTTCTGCCATGCTGACTGTATTCTCTCAGCTTGGGCAGAAATGTGGATTACCGCCAAGACCCTGTGTTCATTTGACCGATTGACAGGGGAAACTTCCTCTAAAAATCGGTCTGAACCAATGAAATTGGTTCTCAGACCGAACGTTTTAGTTTGTTTCGCGATAGAACGCATGTTGAGACATGCGCAATCGCGATCTTGAAAAAAAAAAACATGGCGGACCGCAAAACACCGAGGAGGATTGTGCGGTGTTAGCGGTCATCAAGCTTCGTTCTCCTGGGCGGAAATCACCCACAATTCATTACCTGGACACCGGTAAGTCCACTAGTCCGGTCGGGCTTCAGGTAATAAAAATTCGTAGCCCGACCACGACTTTTCTGGGTTTTACTAGCCCAGACTAGTCGGGCTAGCCTGTATGTCGGACGCTGTCCTGGTATGAATAAACGAGGTGCTAGCTTTGTTATACGGCTAGCTTCGCCGTCCATCTTACAAGGCTCTGTTCATGTCATAGGGCAAGGCATAATAGCGCCACCAAACGATAGAGATACCGACCTCTTCACTTGCCAAGTGAATTCAACACTCGGCTTACTCAGTGTCAGTATCAATCTCAACCCACCCTCCCTATCCCATGTAATCACCTAATTATAATGTAATTAAATACAAGTAGATATGCCGCCGTGTAATCTGTCCTCCTGGGGTAACCTAAAAGTGATTTGGACAAGGCGACGGAGACATAACAGAATATAGAAAAATAGTTGAAAAATGGAGCAAATATGAATGGATCGTAATATAAGCGAATCTGACACACTCGTTAAAGTCGCCAATAATAGTTCAACGTTAATATTTCTAACAGTATGTGCAGAAAGTAACTGCCAAGGCAAACAGGACCCTAGGCTTTGTTAAGAGAAACCTATGCGGAGCATCGCGTCAAGCCAAAATAATGGCATAACAAATACTGGTTTCGCCCGCAGCTGAAAAACTACCATGTGGTCACAAAATCAGCAATACGTAATCAACTCCCTGTAGATAGTCGAACGCCGTGCGGCATGGTTTGTAGTTCAAAGGTATAACAGAGAATGCGTCACTTCAATACTTCAAGATCTCAACTGGTCTGAACTCATCCAGCGAAGACTGAGAGCCCAAGTAATCATGCTGTTCAAAATAAACAATGGGCTAGTATGCATCCCACCGCACCAACTAAAGCCTAGTCACTTCAATACCAGATGCAGAATTAGGGGAGGGTACAGACAGCTAGAAGCACTAAACTTCCCTATAAATACAGCTTCTTTCCAATAGCCATACAAGCCTGGAATACCCTGCCACCTCAAATCGCGACCACTCTCACACTTGAGTCATTCAGGGACGGCATCAACCAGTTTACCCTGGATACAACTAAGATATACTAGCCAGGGGCATACTTTTAACCATATAACAAAACTAACAATACTAATAAATGACTGTTCTATTTATCTGTGCTCTGCCTAAATACGCAATGACTAAAAGCTACTTTAACCTATTGACATTCATGCGCCTGCCATAATACTCAAACCTGAGTGAGGCAGTATATAATGATGATGATGATGATGATGATGATGATGATCTCAACTTTGACGACTGATGGGAGCGAGTCTGTATCAATTACAATTTACTTGTGTACATCCTTAATTAGAATGGACATAACTGTGCCCTTTGCATTTATCCTAGACTGCTGTTATGTGACGTAGTTAGACTTAATGTAAACTATAAATTAGTTCGTAAACGAGGTAAAATTGATGTACGGTATGAAACTTACAGATATAATCATATAATGAAATTCTTTAAAATTAAATTCTAAGAATTTAGAGCTACACTCCTCATTTACATACTTATATTAAAAACTTCATATTAGTTACCCTCCTACCAATTCTGTACATTAAATTAGTATACAAATTTAACTTGTCACACACTACCATATTTGGAATCTATCAATCCTGGGGTCCAAGGGCTGAGGTACAGGCTAGAAAATTGATATTATGAGTTAACCTGAGACCTTGCTCCTGTGGGCATAGCCTCACTATAGCATAAACACACTATACACATTTTAATCAAGATCCTGACTTGTCGAATTTAGACCTTTGAATCCCTATGGCACTACCTCCTCTCAGCTTAAAGAACTATTTACAGTATACCTCATTGATAAAGCTATCATCAGCGATGTTCAATATTGCAATAATTGCCTTCTACTGGTCCAGCAATTTGCCCTGTCAACAATGGTCATTGTAGCACTAGTTTGTGATTCTTCCTTAGATGTGCTGTTTACTTTTTTCTCATTCACAATTGGGAAAATAAGAAGTATGACATTGAGCTCTATTTACTAATTTTCATACCAAACCTCGGAAAAATTGGAAGGCAGCTACGATTTTCCAATTTTCACTTCAAAATACAAGTTCAAATATCAAAAAGATAAGATTAAGGGTTAATTCGAATTTCCATGTTCGAAGTTGAAATTCAGTTTTGGACCAATAACATGGCCATTCAATTGAGCATGAACCCTATCAGAGTTAAAGCTCCCCTATCACTCTCACTTCTTTTTTTAATCTGTATTTATTCCTCATTTTTCCACATATTAACAACATCGAAGTAGGTATAATGTATATTATGGACATTTGGTACATAGCAATTGATAATCATTGTACACGACATGTATCTCTTTCATAATTTACACAGTTTTTATTGTGCCTCCTTTAGTTATATATGCCTGACCTATTGTATGGAAAATAGGTTCTGTGTTTGGGCGGTGCCGAGGGAGGTATACTTTTCAAGATAGATGGAGTTTATTAAATAGGTAAATGTGATAGATATAGTTAGTACTCTCCAAGTTCCTTAAAATGATTATAAACGGGTGCGCATTTACCAAGGAAGTGTTCTATCCCACATCTAGTACTACTGATGTACCCTTCGATTACCATCTGTTTTTTCAAAGATCTTTTTATGGATATTATAGTAGCACTGTTGCCTTTCAATTTGTCATTGTGTGAAATATATTTACTTGGAAGGGACAACTAAATAAGATGTGTGGATTATCATTTTTTCAATCATATCTACTCCTTGATATTTTCCTGATTATAGGGATGCATTTTTTCTCATAAGAAAGACACACACAGATATATTTATATATAAATATATATATATATATATATATATATATATATATATATATATATATATATATATATATATATATATATATATATATATACATATATATATATATATATATATATATATATACATATATATATATATATATATATATATATATATATATATATATATATATATATATATATATATATATATATATATACATAAATATATATACATAAATATATATATATATATATATATATATATATATATATATATATATATATATATATATATATATATATATATATATATATATATATATGTGTGTGTGTGTGTGTGTGTGTGTGTGTGTGTGTGTGTGTGTGTGTGTGTGTGTGTTAATGGTGTAAGACTAGATTCAACTTATACACAAATAGAACCATTGAACATTTACTTGGATATGTACGAGAGAGAATTATTTCCTCAACATAGTTCAGTGTGCGGACAGAGAAACTTAGAATATATATTTCAGTCTATAGTATACAGAGGGTTTTTCCTCCCTTAAAAGATCAAGTACCATGGTTATTATCCAATCCCTTGGCCGTATTTTATGACCGTTCTATCAGATCTGGGCGGCCATCTGACCATTTCCATCAGACTAGGTACTTAACTGTACCAGTTATCTCTTTTAGAAGTCTGGTCGATTTAAAGTACGCAATTCTTAGTCGTAAATCGTAATCCTCATTCTCCACTGCTATTTTCCAGACTTTCTTTATCCATGTAATTAAAAGAGGGACATGCTAAAAAAAGTATTCATTTCAAGGTCATTTCAAGGTCATCCAAGGTCAATTATGCTCATTTACGGTTTATTATTATTCTTTTGCATCCGCATTGGCATAAATCTTCTGGGCATAACTTGTGAGAATATGAATATGGATCACAAAGACATGCACATATTTGTTCTCAGTTGACAGTTTGGGCTCTATGGCACCATAGTGATTTCTGAAAAATCAACTACGAATAAGGCCTCCGAAGACAAAGGGTCTCACACTGTTTAGCCACCTTAGCCCTTCTAATGATAAGGCTACTTTTGTCCAAAGCAAAAGGGCGCAACAATTTTTGAAAACCATCCAAACCTTGTCATATTGGTACGCATTGGATAGCTCTCTCAGAGCACTCTCAGATGAGTACCCATATCCCGGAGTTCCAGTTATCTTTCAGGTTTTTTTGCATCATTTTGTATTGGCCAAATTAACCAACAGCAGCATAAGGGTTAAGGGGCCATGTGCTTCGGATATTTTGTATATGAGCTCATTTAAAATAATCTTCATTTGAAGTCGATCTTCACTTATTTGAGCGAGACAACAACGGAATCTAGAAATGCTCAGCCATTGTCGATAGAACGGTAAAACCCATCCCCTCTCGCCCCGAACACCTCGCTGCTCTGGAGTATACTTGCCTATAGGCCCGAAAACAGTCGGCATAGTCTATTTATACCTTTGAAATGATTGAAAATGTCATATAGCACCTATCCATTTAAATGCCTATATCATTTGAAAATTACGGAAGCCTATTAGGACCACTGATTTAAAATAAAATGTGAACGAGGATCTTGAAGTTATATTTTTTTTCACTGCCACGGGCCACAATCCTGCAATTCTATCTTATTAAATTTCTTTTTGATTTCCAACGTCTGTGTTTAATCGATCTGACAACTGAATTGATGATTGATATCCTTCAACTGGATGTGGCCACATGATGATGATTGAGCAGCCCTGTCCTTATGGTGAGGACAAATCCGCCACTTGGTTTGTTTTAGTTGTGCTAGTCGTATTAACCCTTATGCTGCTAGTGGCTAATTTTGCCAATACGCAATGATGCAAAATACCTGAAAAATGACTGAAACCCTGACATATGGGTACTCATATGAGAGTACTCAGTGAGAGCTTTCTAATGAGTACCAACATGACAGGGTTCAGATGTTTCTCAGAACATTTTGCATTTTTTTCTCATGGACGAAATTAGACTCGGCGTGGAAAGGGTTAAGGATCAAGCGCGGGTGATAGCCCATTAGTAGTAGGATGGTAGTAGGACGCACCGCAAAATATTCAACTTTACCTAGTTTAGGTTTCGAGATGATCAATAGAAGTAATTAGCTCTTTACCGAGAAATGGTCGGAACCAAACAATAGAAACCGAAAACGTTTGATCTTAATCAATAGAAGCATGTAGTACTACAGTAGAGCATACAATATAAGCAATCGATAAGAAGACCAAAGAACACTTTCCCCGAACAAGTAGCAGAAATAACCTTTGGAGATAATTATAAGCATTCGGAACGTACAATAGAACCAATAATACTTAGGTTTCGAGATGAACGATAGAAGTAATTAGCTCTTTACCGAGAAATGGTCGGAACCAAACAATAGAAACCAAAACGTTTGATCTTAATCAATAGAAGCATGTAGTACTACAGTAGAGCATACAATATAAGCAATCGATAAGAAGACCAAAGAACACTTTCCCCGAACAAGTAGCAGAAATAACCTTTGGAGATAATTATAAGCATTCCGAACGTACAATAGAAACAATAATCATGCGCGTCCTTGGGAGCGAGCACTGGGAGTGGAAGCGAGCGGGGCGGTTGATTACGGTCTTTATTATAATTTATCCTGCTCTTACAATAGAACCAACAATCAAGCTCTCGCTCCCAAAGAAGCGGAGGGAGGATCAAACAAAACAACAAGCATCTTAATTGACTAACAAGTTCTTTTATTCTATGATTCTTTTCATACCACATACTGCTCTTACAATACAACCAACAGTCAAGCACTCGCTCCCAAAGAAGCGGAAGGTCAACGTAAAGAATATTATGTTTAGGTAAGGGAGGCAGAGCATAGTGCAATAACTCAAGTCGGAATATAGTAACCATACATCTCCACCATACAGAAAACCACAAAAGACAACATGGCTCGCAATCAAGAAACCCAGCATAATCAACCAAAACTTTTCAATGAGGAGGGGTCAAGCGTGGATGGTCAGACACCAATTTTAAGCTCTATCATTGTTAGTGAAGAAATACGATCCAAACTTTTTTACGATAACTGTTTCAATGATTATGATATTGAAATAGAAAACAGAGCGACAGGTAGAAGATTTGTGCGAGGTATATCGTTGGACATACCTAGGATGGAGCAATTTGTGGAGCAGGCCAAAGATCTGATGGAAAACATAAACCGGGGAGGAGAACTTGTTTACAGCGGAAAAAACATTCATATAGGTTTCAGAATATATCTTTGTTATAGTGCAGCCGAAGGCGAAGAGGGGGTGTATTGTCTGCGGAAATATTGCTACATAGAGCAAAAAGAAGTGCCTATTGATAGAGGGGTCTGCATAAAAAGAAACACTTTTGGACTACTACTTGACACTATCGAGCATCAAATATCTCTTGCAGAAGAGACTAGACACATGAATGAATACGTTATTTACCAGGTTATAGAGATGCATTTACGTCAAGGGGTCCTAGAGCTGGCTAAACATGAATGTCGAGCCTGTCAACGACAAAGACCCCCAAGGCATCCACAACATGTATCAGGCTGCATGGCTGGTTGGCTTTACATTGTTCAGAATTTGTTTAACCTCCACGACTATACACCCAATTTAGCTGCAGAGGTTGAAACAACCTATAGAAAGGTTATTCCCAAAATTCAAAACAGCGGAGATAGATCTATGTTAGCCCACGGATTTGCCCATGTGTATGACACATACTTTACAAATGACGCCGACACTATTGAGGGCTATATCATATCACAACCCTATTCGGAGGATCTTGAGATGTGTAATTATAAGGTTCTAGACGAAATCTGTGCAGCAATGGAGCTGTCTGCCAACCACATAAAACATTTTCACACGCCAACATAGCTGCGTTTGGAATATATATCTTCATGTGAGTGCTAGCCGCCACTTAAACAGCATTACATGGAGGTTAATTATATATATATATATATATATATATATATATATATATATATCTACATATCTATGTATTTGTCTCTAATTTCCTTTATTGTTCTTTCTTCAAGAAATGTGGGAATTGTTTATATATATTGTTATTGTATTATTACGTACATAAATATCTGAGAAAGTGGAAAGCTTTTTTCTGTCTGTCAATATATCCCTCAGGGGCGCACGCACGCAAGCACAATAGCTGGAATCCTCCCGGTGCAATATTTAATCAATAAGGTTTGTATGATCCCACAAGAGGTGCATCACGTCAGAGAAAACTCCCTCAGAATGCAACATAGTGCAGAGCACAGCACATAGGGCCTGTGGGAGATATTTTCCCCAACCAAGATAATAAGTTTTTAAACACTTAGGATATGGAAACCCTTTAGACAAAAAACAAACAAACAACGGACTTATGTGAATGCAGCATACCTAACAGTACTTCAAGACATCATACCACATAATCAACAAACAAACAATCGTGGTAAGTGTTTTTCACCGGTAACAATAGAACGAAAGTAGGTAATGTACATATAATTATCTACATTTTTCATTAATCTTAATAAAAGCACCTTCAGAAATATCTTTTTCTTATATATTTCCAGACACCACACAAGCAACCGAGCACGCCACTCGCCATATTAATTCCATCAAACCTTTAACATGAATAAATATCCGGACCCCACCAACCCGAACACAAAAGGAAGGCGCTTTAAGTGTTGCTTTTGTCTGACAGGTTTTAGTAACAATACTCAAAGACGCAAGCACGAAAGAGTCTGTACAAAGAAAATTGGGCAAAATCTAATTTAAAAAAAAACACCTGAGAGTAGTCAGACCCCCGAAACCCCAAAATATTCAATGATATGCAAGAAATGTCATAAAAAATTCAAAACATCTCTGTGGCATCTCAAACATGAAAAGACTTGTCCCGGAAACCAAGGGGTGATGAAACAGTGCCTAAAATGTGAAAAATACATTCCCACTAAAACATTCAAAAAACATTATACCTTTTGCATGAAATATTTGTGTGACCAATGTCCGCTAACATTCTCCAACAAAACAACTTTTTTAATCCACCAAAGAAAAAAACATAAGAAGATATTGCCTAAGCTAAACAAAAATAAACAGCCCCTAACCTGCACTGCCTGTGGACAGACATTTAAGGGCCAGAGAACGTTAAAACGCCATGAAAAGGATAACCAGCATGAACCAAAAGCAACTTCTAGTGCTGCCGAGGCAAACAAAACCCAATGTAAGTGTCGAACGTGTGGGGGGACTTTCCCTGATCGTAAAAGCTTGTATGCTCACAGAGTCACAACTCACCAAATAGGGGGGGGCGCAGCCGCTACAGCCAGAACCATGGGACCCCAATGAAAATCCCCCGTGGTGGGATAATGAAATTAATGGGGAGAATGCCCCCTTTCGAGAAGAATACATCAAACACCGGCCAATAATACTTAAATCTCATAATGAGGATGGGGTTTTGGATAAAATATATAATTACCCCACAAACCCATACCAAGATCTCCAACGACAAATAATAGACAGCATAGAAAACATTTATGAGAGAGGCCTTGAAACACATAGGGAGGTTTTTAGGATAAATTTCTCATTTGGTTTAATGTTGAGAAATATTGAAACCGGGGAATATCGATATTTCAAACCATATCCCGGAGCAGAGCAAGTGCTGGACAGACCCTACCCAATAACAAATCGGCGAAGCGTAGGGTTTTTGTATAGGAAGTTAACCAGGCTGGATCTAAACACAGCAGCCCTCAGGCAAAGACCAAATACAAAATGGAAGCCCGTATTGGTTACAAATGTTCTATATAAGATAGCCTTACTAGATTTCCCACTCGGTCGGATTTGTGGGGAGCTGCCTAGATATATCAAAAGTAGCAAGTCCATAATTGGACTAGATAACAACCCAAACAATGGAGAAAGCTATGATGATAATTTATGTCTTTTTCGGGCTTATGCTCTCCACAAAAAAGTGTCCTTGAAGGGTCTTGAGAAATCCACCAAAGTATATCTCAAAAAATGGTTGGCATATAAGGGAAGGAATATAGCTACCAAAAAAAAAAGCTTTCGTGGCGTTCAGATGTGCGAAATTCCTGAATTCGAACTATGTTTTCAGGTAAACATACATATATTTTTCCTTGATGAGGAGAATATTGCAAAACCAATTTATAGGTCCAAAAACAACTTCATGATTGATGGCAAGAAAAAGAACAACCTATACCTAAACATTTTTGAAGGACACCTCAGCTACATCCAAAACATCAATACATACTCTAGAAAATATCAATGTAGAAACTGCCTCAAACTATTCAAAAGGAAGAACCCATGGAGCGTGCATGAAAAAACATGCACAAAAGCTCCGTACATCAAATTTCCAGGTGGCTATTTTCAACAAAGGAAAACTCTCTTTGATGACCTATCAGAATTGGACATTATTCCAGATAATGATGGAGACCAATATTATCCATATTTCATAACCTTTGATATGGAGTCTATGCTAAAACAAATAAATCAGCCGACCAATGCCCCATTAGAATGGATATCCGAACACATACCGATATCTATGAGTGTTGCCTCAAATGTACCTAATTTTACCACACCAAAATGTTTTATTAACCCAAATTTGGAAGAGCTACTGAAAGTCGCCCTAGATTACATGCAAGAAATATCAGTAGAAGCGTCTACATTAACCAAGCTTAGGATGGATAGCTTAGTTACTAAGTTTAAAACAACAAAAAAATATTGGGATGATTTATATTACAAGATTAGTGGCCAACAGACTCAGACACCAGAAAATAAATCTGAAAACCCCCCAACACAGCCATCAACATTCCAGCCGCGGGGAGTAGATTTGTTAAACACATCTACAACTTCAGAAGAAAGTATGGAGGAATCCTCGGTTGAATATGACGAGGACAGTCTCGATGAGGATGATGATGACCATGACATTACTGATGATGATGATGATGTTGATATTCATGACAATGATGATGATGATGTTGATGATGGTGATAGTCATGATGACAACATTTTTAGTAGCCACGATGAGGACGGCTATGATAACAATGGGGCTGTTTATGGAGGAGAAAATGAAGCCCTAGAAACACAACATACCGAGCCCCCTTCACAACAATTTCTCGAAGCCATATCAAAAGAAAATTATTTTATTTCCTTTTTGCGCGGTTTAGAATCTGATGGGGAGTGGGAAACATCCTACAACAATTCAGGGGAGGAGAATACCTCCGAACATTCCAGTATAACACCAACAAAAGGCAGTTTAGAATATGCGTCACAAGAAAATGGTGCTTACACTCCAGACACCGCTGCCGCAAAACCAAACGCACATTCTTATAATGAGCAAGATGTTGTAGAACAGGAAGAACAACTAAATCGTCAGGAGGCCTTTCTACTTCAGAAATCCCCACACATTATAAGTATCATGCGTAAAAAATTGATCACTCTGGAAGATAAAATAGAGAGCTACTGCTCCGAAATACCTGTGTTAGGTTTTAATTCGGCAAAATATGACCTGAACCTCATTCACACCAAACTGGCCCGGTTGTTAGATATATGTGACAACAAAAAGGGTTTTGTTATTAAGAAGAATAACGCATACCTCTGCATATCAAACGGACAACTTAGATTCTTGGATATAGTGCAATACCTCCCACCCGGAACTAGTTATTCTCGATTCCTACAAAACTTTAAGGTCGAGGAAAAAAAGGGATACTTTTTCTATGAATGGCTAGATAGCGAAGAGAAATTAAAAGAAACCAGCCTTCCACCCATCGAGGCATTTTATTCGACTCTCAAAAAATGCAATGTTCTTGAGTTGGAATTGAAAGAGTTTGAGAAGCTGTGTGGAGAAGGCCTGAATGAGGCAGAGGCTCTCAAAAAGATGAACCTACAGGAAATTCCAAAAACCAAGGAGGAGAATTATACATTATGCCAACAGATTTGGTGTGAAAATGACATGAAAACAATATCTGACTGGTTGCGTCTGTATAATAATCTAGATGTCCTAGGATTTGTAGAGGCGGTAGAAAAGCTCCAAGCCTTTTATTTTGAAAAAAAGATTTCAAAGACACCATTTCGGTTCCAGGGGTTGCAAGAAAAATGATTTTCCAAGCAGCTAAAGATGCAGGGGCAACCTTCTCTCTGTTCAATCAAAAAAACAAGGACCTGTTCTACAAAATAAAAAACAATATAGTGGGGGGGCCCAGCATAATATTCACTCGAAAACATATCGCTGGAGAAACAATGTTGCGAAACAACCCAGACAAACTATGTCAGAGAATATTAGGTTTTGATGCCAACGCACTCTACCTTTACTGCATAGGCCAAGATATGCCAGTTGGACCGTACATAAGAAGGTTCGAATTTGCGAACTTCAAACCCGAAAGAAGTCTCAAATATGATAAAATGTTTGACTGGCTGGATTGGTTAATGAAAACAGAAAATTACGAAATCCAACACAAATTGAATACAGGAAGAGAAAAGAAAATTGGCCCCTTTTTTGTGGATGGCTACGATGAAAGAAGAGAAACCATTTTTGAATTTAATGGGTGCTACTATCACGGACACCAATGTCGATTAACAGAAAAAGTTAAAAATGAAAATTGGTTGCGAAATCAGCCAGAATTATTAAAACGAACAGAGCTAAGGAGAAAATATATAAATAATGAGGGATACAATGTCATGTCCATATGGGAGTGCGATTATGACAACCTTGTAAAAGACAATGTTGAACTAAAGGAGCACATACATAACAGACTCCCAACATTCTTTAAGGAAAACCGCTACGAGGTGGCTCCAACCACAATCTTAGATGCCGTGAGAGGTGGCAATCTCTATGGAATGCTAGAGGTGGATATTGAGGTTCCCGAGACCTGGTCTTCAGAGTTTGAAACGAAAATGCCACTACCCCCTAGAGAATATTTCAGCGAGATGTCGCCGCTATTTTGCACAACAGAAATACCATTCGAAAAAATTGGTAAGCCCATGCAAGATTATGCTAAAACTTTCGGTTTTAGTGAGCGAGCGCGGACCGTTCTTGTTGGTGGTTACAAAGCAAAGCAAATATTGTTGGCTACAGATCTATTAAAGTGGTACCTAGACCACGGCTTAAGGGTTACTAGAATATACGAGGTCATTGAGTACACCCCCCAAAAATGCTTTGCCAAATTTACAAAAACAGTCACGGAGGCCCGCAGGTTGGGGGATATTGACCCCACACAGGAAGTAATGGCCACTACAATGAAACTTATAGGGAATTCCGGGTATGGATCCATGATTATGGACAAAGAGAAGCAGCATCGTATTTTTTACTCAAAGAACAAACGCAAAACACAAGCGAAGGTTAATGATAAACATTTTAGAAAATTGAATGAACTCGAAACAGACAGTCTGTTTGAAATAGAGATGGCTAAAAGCCGCATAACGCAAAACATGCCCGTCCAAATAGGATTTGTTATCCTACAATTGGCAAAAAGAAGGATGTTGGAGTTTTACTACGACTTTATGAATGTCTACTGTGATAGAGAATCGTTTGAATATATAGAGATGGATACTGACAGCGCGTACATGGCAATATCTGAATCCAACCTTCTAGATATCATAAAGTTGGAGAAAAGATCTGAGAGTCTAGACCAATTAAAGAATTGTTGCCACTTAGGTGACATAGATCCAGAAACACACTGGTTTCCACGAGGTTGCTGTCAAAAACACCGACTTCATGATACTAGAACTGCAGGGCTGTTTAAGTTAGAATTTGAGGGAGAGCGAATGATTGGTCTGTCATCAAAAACATATGTAGTCCAAAAGGTCGGAGGTCAAACAAAAATATCATGCAAAGGTATAAATAAAAGAAATTTAACAGAACCCTTCAAAATATATGAAAATGTTTTAAAAAACCAGAAATCTATTGCGTCTACAAATATGGGCTTCCGCCTGCGTCAAAATAAGATTTTCACATACCAACAAACCAAATTTGGCCTGTCTTATTTTTACTGTAAACGCGAGGTGCTACAGGATGGAATAAGAACCGCCCCACTGAATATAGTATTAACCCCCATAAAAAGGAATCATACAACCGACACTAACTCGTTTTCGGCCTCGGGAGAAGAGGCCCCAAACCAATCAGAAGACTCCTCGAACGGCCACGTGGTTTGGGAAGATGACTGCTGTATATAGTCCCCACGAATATGCCGGACACAGACATTTACAAAGATCGTAAGTATAAGAGAGCGTTCTTTTTTTCCTTATAAGGGCAGTAGAAGTTTGGAAAATGGGAAATAAGGTTGTAAGAATAGATCTTATAATTTTGGGATAATATGGAGAAAAATGTCGAAAAATGGTGGAACCTCTCGAGTCTGACACCATTCCATCCATGCAGCAGCATTTGTATTTCCGGTCCGAGCGGTTCTGGGAAGACTTTTTTTGTGTATCAGTTCTTGCGGCACATAGGGGGCATGTTTAGTGATACGCCTCCGAAGAGGGTTTTGTATTGTTATGGGGTCTGGCAAAGCAAGTTTGAGGAGGTAGAACGGGAGCTTGAAATAGTTTCGTTTCCTGAAGGACTACCTTCTTCTAGCGCTATAGATGAGCTTTCTGCACATAGTCCCAACAATGTTATTGTTTTGGATGACTTATTAGAGCAGGTTTTAAAAAGCCAAGAAATGGAAATGTTAATTATTCGAGGTTGTCATCACAAACGACTAAGTGTAATATTTATCAGTCAAAACATATTTTCCCAAAACAAATATGCTAGGACCATAAGTTTGAATATGCATTACCTAGTATTGTTTCGAAACTTTCGAGACTCATCTCAAATAGCTATTTTAGGTCGGCAAATATTTCCAGTCAAGCCAAAAATGTTGCTGGAGGCATATAATGACAGCACTATGGGTGGTAAATATGGCTATCTTGTTGTAGATCTATCGCCACACAGTGAGGACCTTTACAGACTTCGAACCAAAATTATGCCTGGAGAGGATCCCATTATCTACATTCCTAGGACATAACTTGTGTGACAAGGAATTATCACCCAGGAAGATATAAATCAACCAATAATCAATGAGTCGAAGGCTGGAGCGAAATACGAAATTTCTACATTTTGTATTAGACAAAGCCATCAAGGAAAAACAGGTGAAACGGCTTGTTACGATTTTGTGTGATGATCAAATATTTGTTTTATGTGAAATTCTACATAATATAATTCACGGAGTTATCCCCATAAAGCCCGCAGAGGTTCGCATATTAAAAAAACACAAAGCGGCCATCCGGAAGATTCTGAATAAAAAAACCAAGGTAGCTCAAAAAAAAGCTCTTATTCGGAGACATCTGACCACAATTCTAAAGGTGTTAAGGAAGGCAAAAGATTATATCATTTAGGGAATAAAATGCAGAGCATTAAAAAAACTGTGTTAATTCCTTTTGAAAAATATGAAAAAATTTTAAGCCGCGAGCCCAAAGACAATCTTCAGGGAGGAAATAGAGAGGCAAACCTCTCTAAGGAATTAATATTGAATAAAGAGGATATAGATACAGACAATAATACGACCGAAGAGCAATCAGATTCTTCAAAAGGCTCGTCTTTACCTAATCAGCCTGTGCTTGAGGATCAAGTAGACATATCAAACAATAGCAATATCAATAACACCAAAGCAGACAAAAATTCCTTCGAAAGGGATTTGACAGACGCTATTGATAGAAAAGGACCTCCCAAAAAGGACAGATTCCGCCCGCCTCCTGGTATACCAAAAGTAAAGCGGGGAAAAATTGTGAGGAAGCAAGCAAAATCCCCACCAGGCAAAAAATGGATGAAATATTAACCAGACAACATGGTTGCTAGATGGGAAAATTACCTTAACAAACTCTATAATGACCCATCCAGACCGGGGAGTTTTTCGAGTCCAGACAAGTTATACAGAGCGGTAAAAAAGGAGGGAAAGTATGTCATTAGCAGAAAGAAAATACATAACTGGCTAGCCAAACAGGAACCATATACCCTACACAGAAAAGTTAATAGGAAATTCAAGAGACGAAAAGTGGTAGTTCGGGGTATAGATAATCAGTGGGATTGTGATGTCGGCTATATGGAAAAATACTCTAAAGAAAATCGTGGTTATAAATACATATTGCTGACAATTGATGTCTTTTCACGATTTGTATCAATGAGACCCCTTGTTAGAAAAACGGGGAAAAGTGTAGAAAGGGCCTTTCAAGAAATACTGACAGAGACGCGCCGGAAACCCGACCAAATTCGCACGGACAAGGGAACAGAATTCATCGATAAGGGATTTCGAAACTTCCTTAAAAAACAAGACATAAAATATTTCACATCGGATAATGAACTTAAAAGCAATTATGCTGAGCGGGCAATAAAAACAATAAAGTCTAAACTTTTCCGCTATATGACAGCCAAGAACACGTTTCAGTGGGTTGATGCTTTGTCGACAATAACTAAGACCTATAATAAAAGCTTTCATAGAAGTATAGGAATGTCACCCAACGAGGTGAATGAGAAAAACGAAGTTGGCTTGTGGATGAGGCTATATTCAGCTTCGAATAACCAAAGACATAAAGCGCAGCAGGACAAAACTCAGCTTGGGCGAACTAAAAAGCTCAAATCATCTTTGGTAAAATCTAAGAGAAGATTTAAATATAAGGTAGATGATACCGTACGCATTACACACGTGCGAAGTAGTTTTCAGCGGGAGTATAATGAGCGCTGGACTAGAGAGCACTTCATAATTGTCGACCGATCTATGAAAGCTGATATTCCGGTGTACCGATTGAAGGACTACAACAACGAGCCCATAACAGGAACCTTTTATGAATCGGAACTACAAAAGATTGTTGTTGATAAAGAGACTCCTTACAAAATTGAAAAAGTATTGTCGAATAGAGCCCGCAAGGGAAAAAGGGAAATGTATGTTAAGTTTTTGGGCTGGCCCGAAAAATTTAATGCTTGGATACCCAGCAGAAGCGTCATTCCTTTAGATGAATTGGCCCAACCCAGAGCTTGATGTGGGCTGGATATATTCCCCAAGACATATTTTTTCTACAATTTGCCTTGAGGATACCAATCGCGATATAGCTATACGGAGACTCAACACCTTATATATGCATCATGGAAGGATAGTCGACACCTATATGCAGGAAATAACCTTAGCGATTATGTAGTGGAGCTTGGGCAACCCATATCCCTTCCGGGAAAATGGGGGTGCGGACTTCTCGAGTTAAAATGCATTGGAGAAGCCAATCCGACATCATCGCTGAACAAAATCTATGTTTGTTGTGACATCTGCGCGGAATCATTTGTGAGTGAGACAAAATTACCAATTCTGCGCGCATGTTCCATTCCTTCTTCCAGCATTGCGTTGGATACATCATTCAATAACATATATTACCACCGCATAACAAGGGAGTACATACACAGCTTTCGCGTTTATGTCTTAGATCAGGACCTACAAAAAACTGAGTTCACTGGTGACATATCCGAGTGTTTAATACAACTTGTTAAGCAGGAGCCATGACTGTCACACCAAATATTGTTAACAAGGAGAAATGGAGGAGGCATTTTGAAAATATGGCGGATGGAAAGATAGCCCCCATCAACAAAATATATGCCGTAGGACGCGAAAATCGAACGCAAACAGGAGGCTCTCAAGAGGATCGCGTTAAAATTGTTTCACCAACAGCTCAAGCTGTAGAAATGGCAAAGGCAGAAGTTGAACGCGAGATTGCCCCAGAGGAGGCTGGCGGCACGCAAAGGGGTATAAAAAGGAGGGCTCCTATGCGAGGTGGCAGATCTGCAAAGAGGCATCGCAGAGTTCAGACAAATAAAAAGAAGAGAAAGGGCAAAAAGAAGCGCAAGCAACGCGCCGCGAAACATAGAGCCCGTGGCAATTCCAGGAAGGGGAAATCGCTGACAAAGAAGGTTCGCCGGGATTTGTTGGGTATATATTAATATGTCTTTTAAGCTTGGAGAAAGTCAGGAAAGCCATGGCGAGGGGCTTGCGCTATTTCAGAATCCATCTGTCGATACAACCATTAACCATCGCGAGTGGATAGAATTTAGACCTACTGCTCAGATAAGTCGGGGATCTGCTTTGGAGTTTAACGTGTCTGGAAAAACTACGGACTATATTGACCTTAAAAATACTCGCCTTGCGCTCAAAATACGTTTGATGAAAGGAACTAATGCAGTCATCGCCACCAACAAGGTTGCCCTCGCTAACATTCCTCTTCAAACATTGTGGCGACAGGTTGATGTTGAGATTCAGCAACAGCTTATTTCCAGCTCCGGAACCAGTTATCCATACAAAGCCTATCTTGATGTTTTGTTAAATTATGGATCGGATGCTAAAAGCACGCAATTTCAGTCTCAGCTTTTTCATAGGGATATTTCCGAAAGTATGGATGAGGCTTATCCAGATACTGGTAGTAATACGGGTCTGGCCATCCGATGGCAATATACAAAGACTGGGGGCGTTGTTGACTTAGAGGGTCCGCTATATGTAGATATCTGTCAGCAAAACAGATTTCTCTTAAATGGTCTTCAAATAAATTTTAGGTTATGGCCTCATGTGGAGGCCTTTCGACTTATGTCTGCCGAGGAAAATGCTGACTATCATGTAGATATTGTAGATGCCTGTTTAAAAGTGTGTTGTGTTAAAGTGGCCCCCTCTGTACAATTAGCTCACGCAGAGGTTTTGAAAAAACATCCGGCTCTTTATCCATTCAACAGGTCAGTTGTTAAAACATACTCTGTACCTAAAGGTTTTTTTGATCTTTGCATTGACGACATATTCCAAGGCGAGGTTCCCTCAAAACTTGTTATTGGTTTAGTCTCTTCTGAAGCATATAGCGGAAATTTTACAAAAAATCCATTCAATTTTAAGAATTACAATTGTACTTTTCTTGGATTTTACCTCAATGGGCAGTCAGTTCCTCACAAACCATTTAAGTTGGATTATACTAACGAAAATTATGTTGAGGGATATGTAAGTTTATTTACAGGCTTTGATTCCTACTTAGCCAATAGTGGTATTGACATTTCCAGGTCTGAATATAGCAGTGGATATTGTTTGTATGTGTTTGATGTAAGGGCAAACTCTACTGAGGATGCGCAGCTCCCCCTCATATTAAAAGGACACACAAGGTTAGAGTTTAAATTTGGCGCGGCCTTGCCTGAGAACTGTACTATTGTTATGTATGCCACATTTCCAGATTTGATGAAGGTGGATTTAGCTAGGAACGTTATCTTATCGTAATGGACGCGCTTGCAATATCTACCATCTTGGTTAGTAACAATTATACAAGAAATGTATTTCAGGGTGTAAGGGCTGCCGATGAATTACCCAGTTCAATAACTAAAAGACCATGTTTGCTTGTTGTAAACGCTGACAATAGTTTCGGTGTTGGTAAACATTGGGTTGTTTTTTATTTTCCTACAAAGGGTCCGTCTGAATTTTTCGATCCCGCGGGACAGACACCAGTATTTTATAGTAAAAGGTTTGAGACTGTGCTTTTATTGGGAGGCTTAAATCATAAGTACATGTATAATAAGATTACCCTTCAGGCCCCCAACACATTAACTTGTGGATATTTTTGTATATATTTTGCATTTCATCGGGCTCTGGGTTATTCTTTTGCTAAGGTGCTATCTCTTTTCACACTAAATACATATCAAAACGAAATACTTGTTGAAACTTTTATAAAAAAGCGACGCTAGCTCGGTATAGAAATTATCCGAGGGGATATTTGGTGCGCTGGATATAAAGCATGTTAAGTTAATTGTAGTGCATTTTGTGGCATCAAAGCAGCGTTTAGTCTTGGTTAGTATTTACACACCCCGCGATTATCCGGGGGCTGGCTCGATATATGAGATCTAAGTGTTGTTTTTTCTTTGAGCGCTAAATTGGTTTGCACTCGTACCAACGACCACAATCGTTTGCTGTATTGTATAAACATCTCTGATAATTGACTCCTATTTTTATATGACCGCGGGCTGGCTCAATATATGAGACCTAAGAGTTTTTTTCTTTGAGGTGCGCTGTAACACGCCTCTCCCAATCAGCCTCTTTTATCATATGTAACAAGCCTCTCCAATGAATTTCTATTCTCATGAAATCTTTAGGATATAAGGCTTGTTCATATCGCAGAGTATAGACTGGGCTTTTTCTGGGCTTGCTGACACATCGACCACTATCGGCTGCATATCAGTTTGTGTATTAGAAAAACTCTCGTTCATTGCTAAAATGGCCGAAGTAGTTGGAGTCGAATGCGTTGTTGCAACTTCCTCTGAGGAGGGACCTATGATGCTTGGACCTGTGCCATTATTCAAAACCACCGAAGTTGCTGAGTCGCTTTACTGCGGGCTAAAGTATGACATATTTTTTGATGAATATGTCATTGACATTGAGAAGAGGAGTCAGGACCACTCCGGCGTGAGGGGAATTTCTATGGATCTGTCAAAAGCAACTGACGCTCTGCAGCTCGGGACCCAACTTTTGGAGGCTGTTATGGCTCGGGGTGGTGATGTAGACTGTGAAAAAAAAAATCAGTTTGGGCTCAGGGCTGTACCTAACCTACAGCTTGTATGAATCCGCTGGATTGTTCAGCCTCCGCCGTTACCATTTGATGGATGGAAGAGAGCAACCTACTCGACGAGGAATAAGTCTCCGCCAAGGAAATTTTGGCAAGCTGCTGCAGGCTCTCGGGGAACAGCTGGATCTTGCTCCTATCATTAGGGATAGAAATGCATTTTTGGTGGAGAGTTGCATCGAACTTTTGTTGCGGCAAATGATGTTGAACAAAGCTAGGGACGCCTGTGCTGCTTGTGACACATTTCTGCCCAGAAAGAGGCGTGAACATTTGCTGGGGTGCCTTGCCGCTTGGGCTCAAAATGTGGAGGATCTCTTTATTTTGGAGGACTGCTTGACTGAGCTAGTCACTGAGGCAGAGGCTCTTTACAATTCTATTCTGCCCGATATCACCTTTGTGAAGGGGAAACGCCCTTTGCCGCACGCATTCTCTCACTTGTATGGGAAATACTTCAATGCTTATGATGATGAAGCTGCGGTCCGGGCGAGAATAGTGCTGCCCCTATATGGCCCTTGCAGTGATGAGGAAAGGGTTATGGTTATGGATAAGCTTTGTGTTAGAGTCAGTCTGTCAGCTGACGATCTGGAGCACTTTCAAAAGAAATAGCTTGATAGGTTGGTATTTGGAAGCTCAGCACGCTCCACATTAATGATCTTGACGTGTTACATGTATACTTAATAAGTGTGTGTGTGTGTGTGCGCACCCTAACTGTAGCAATAATAATTTATTGAATGATATTAGCTCTGTGTGTAATTAGTAGTATATATTTGTCCTCTTCTATGACGCCTCATAGAATGTCCATTATTCATTCTATGATATTTACTGGGCTTATGTGATTTCTGTGCCATATGGCTAATATTGAGGCGGTGTGTTATTGCATTGTATATATATATATATATATATATATATATATATATATATATATATATATATATATATATATATATATATGTTATATATATATATGTATACTCAAATTAACGTTTTCTGTACTATGCGTCTAATGATTATTCTATGTATTAATATTGTACCACCAATAATGGACATTTTCTATATATCAAATAAGTAATATAATTCTTAACTTGTATAGTTTGTGTGAAAAATGTATTACTAGTTCGCCAGATCTTTTTGTGTGGTTTTGTAATACTATTGTCTGTCAAAAAAATAAAATAAAAATGCATATTGATATATGTCTATAATAGTTTGTTCTTTTTTCTTTGTACGTTTGTAAGGAATATGTATGTAATGTTTGTATTTAAGAGACGGATATGGGTGGTCAACCCTAAAACATAACACTAAAATAGGTCAGGAAATTAATGAGGTGGTGATATATATGGTACCTTAAGAGTCGCTCATGTCAAAAAAAAACAAAAAAAAACAACAACAACATAATAAGTACAATAATTTATTCTACGTTCATTTATATTATATATAACACCTATTCTGCATCTATTTATATCATATATTACACATAATACTTCGCATTTCCAGACACATTCATCGTATAGAATTAGATAAAATTATTGTTAAAAGAACCAAGATATCGCTTAATTAAATCCAAGCATAGTGGGTTGACAAATATAAACTAATAAAGCACTCTAAGTGCGATATGAATGGAGACTTTACCGTGTACATAATTATACCGACTCAAACTAGATTCACAATTACAATACCAATAGATCATGAGTCATGAATATACATAAATATTCAGATTGAATACACAATCCTACTGATTCTCAATTCCAACATCGTAATTATTAAGAATTATTATCCTGAGATATTCAAAGTTAAATATCACAAATATAGTGCTCCAGACATGTTAATCATACCGAAAAACAGACTATATTCACAATTACACTTATACAGGAATAATAGGTAGTAAAAGACATAATTATACCGACTCAGACTAGATTCACAATAACAATACCAATAGATCATAAAAATACATAAATATTCAGATTTGAATAAACAATCCTACAGATTCTCAACACCAACAGCGTAATTAATAGGAATTATTGTCCTGAGATATTCAAAGTAAATTACATGGGCTAGCCAATAAATAAATAAATTACTATACAATACCAATTTCGAATCAGACCAAACTTACAATTACATCAATACAATAATAATAATAGATTCTATAATAAAAAATAAAAACATAATGTAATTACTCGCATTTGTGAGTATTCTTCAGTATGATGATTAATGTCATATGCATTTCAAAACCAAAAAAGACACCGCCAGCTCCCAGCTGTAATTATTCAGATTTGAATAAATAATTCTCCAGGTTCTCAAACGCAGCAGATGATATATTTGAGGTCAGATGTAATATACCAAGCAATGAATAATGAATTATATATAACCACTCGATTTAGGGTTTTCTTCTTTTTGAACGAGTTTGCGGCCCCTCTACACACGCTTGGCGTTTCTTAGCAACAGGCCGTGCGTCTGCAGGGTCCTGTTTGGGATTTTCTAAGGTGACTGGGGATAGGGGGTTAAGTGCAACAACCACTTGCAGAGTCTCACCCTCGGGGCGTGTGGGTGGGTTCAATGATGGTGTTTGGAAGGCTGAGCATTCAGAGGCACATTCTAATGTGTTTAGAGGTGTTGAATTGTCCTCCTCGACACCTTCCCCCTCGGGTGGTTGAATGTTTGTTGATGTTGAGGGCTGGAGAGCTGGCCTTCCATCGTCGCTTCCCTGCATGCTGGAGGTATCACCCAGACTGGTTACAGACGTGGCCGAGGTGCTGGGGTGAGATGGGGTGAGTGCGTGTGCGTTTCTTATGCCGGCCACCCAGCTGTGAGTTCTGGCTGCGCTATAGGAGCGACGAAAGGCTTGACAAAACCTACGACAGCGGATCACGCACCAGATACCAATAACCCCCAACAAAAACACTACACATGAGACAAGGATAATATTGATAACTGAACCAAAACCACCCACACCAGGCTCATTTTGGGGTAAAATAGTACGAATAGTGGATGTGATGTCCATAGCTAATGGGGTGGTTCCTAATTTGTTGGGGTTGGTATCAGTCCCTAAATATGCACAATCCCCTAAAATATTCAAAATAGGGCGTTTAATGGTGAACTGGCGGATGCTCTCACAGTTTATTAGTACGTTGTTCTCCAGTTTGATAACCCTCAAGTTGGGGAAAATGTCAATGGGGATGTTCCTAACCCGGGTGTGGGCTATCACAAGGCTTGTAAAGCTATATCTCATTTTTTTGCTGAGTGGAGGCATCTGAACCACACGGTCCCCCGAGCATAACATTCGGGGTGGAACACATAGGCATTCACCACAGATAGAAGACTCCGAAGCCTGTCCAAGGAGTAAGAAGACAAAGGTGATGGTGAATATGGGCACCCACATTTTCCTAGATGGGACAGTCTTGAGATGAATAGGCTGGAGTGTACAAATATATATATATATATATACAGTTTAAGATATCAAAGCGAGGTCCCCAAGATTTTGAGTCCCTGAGGGTGGGTGGGTGGGTTTTTCCCCCTTCAGAGTAGAGCCTCCTTAAGTGGGTGTAAATACACACTTCAGAAGAGAGCCTCACAAGTGGCTGTAAACACACAGAGTCAGACACTTGAACTCCCACTAGATAATACGACCCTCACCCACTGACAGCTCGAGATGTGTATGTATAGGCTGCACAGCTGTTTCTCCTTTAACCCCTCAACGTCTGGATAGTCTGTTGCTGTCTTGGTATTTAAATAAATCCAATATATGGGGCCATACGAAACACATAGGAATATAGTTTTGTTTTACACCTATGCAAAAGGTATATATAGCAACCTTAAAGAGATCTACAGTGTGTCTAATGGGAAAGGTGTGAAACAGGTGTTTTTTGTGTTATATAAGAAATATCTGGCTATATGGGGCCTTATGAAACGTATAGTGATAGTTTTTGTTTGTTGTTGTTGTTGTTTTGTTTTGTTTTGTTTTTTTTGCAAAAGGTATATATAGCAACCTTAAAGAGATCTACGGTGTGTCTAATGGGAAAGGTGTGAAACAGGTGTTTTTTTTGTGTTATATAAGAAATATCTGGCTATATGGGGCCTTATGAAACGTATAGTGATAGTTTTTGTTTGTTGTTGTTTTTTTTGTTTTTTTTTCTATTTTTAAAGGAATTTCGTTTTTTCATTGTCTTTTTCTGCCATATTACAACTAAGTTGTGAGGATGCCACCGACTCAGATTGCGTCGGATCTTGATAAAACTTAGTAGGCTTATGTAAATCTTCGTTCCGATTCCGATAAACCAAGTCTCATCGAAATCCGACCATGCTATCCTGAGTTATCAAGCAAAAAACGTACGACGCTCGCAGCTCGGCCATCTTGGATTTCTTAAATAA
This sequence comes from Maea johnstoni, assembly GCA_963942565.1. Taxonomy (NCBI): domain Eukaryota; kingdom Metazoa; phylum Annelida; class Polychaeta; order Spionida; family Magelonidae; genus Maea; species Maea johnstoni. The sequence goes on along the minus strand of OZ012700.1, from coordinate 1,644,087 downwards.
GACATAACTTTGCAATGAAAGCAGATATTGGGGTGATCTTTTTTTTTAATGATATCTTCTCCTTAAGCTTAACGTGATAATGTGGGTTTGGTGTTGGCTGGGCTGCTGGTTATGGCGCAAGGAAAGCAATTAAATTTTTCATATCATACTTCATAAACGATTTCAAAAGTTGTTTTTCTGAACAGATTTTCTTGAAAATATATACTAGAGTATGATGTCTATGATAATAAGGGGGAGTAATTTCCATTTTCGTATTATTAGGGGTCAATACATTGGACCAAAAAACCATATATGTTGAAAATACAGAGTTAAAGGTCATTTCAAGGATATTAGAGCTAAGAAGCTAAGTTGTGGTAATACGAATTTGATTTTATTCTATTTGGTGTAGTAAGATATGTATTACATAGCATTTGGCTCACAAAAACGTATATAAGGGGGGGGGGGACTAGCAGGAGAGACATTAACTGCTATGCAATAGAATTGAAACAAGACAGGATATATACACTAAAAGTTAGAGAATGAGTGATAGTAAGCATCTGTAAATTTTCTTACTATGCCCAATCATAAAATGAGGAAAACAATTTCACTATGTGAATGAATAAGAGCTTCCTGCGGCATCTTGTGTCAGACAAATTAAACATGCAGCAGCCGCATACGGGTTAAATAGGGTGGACGAGAAATTGAGCACTTATTGTATACAAAGACATCTGGCAAACATCCCGAGCGCTGGGAGGTGCCCGAGGCGTATGTGGGAAGAGCTTCATTGTGCAGGGTGAAACGTCGTGTGTGTGTGTGTGTGATACTAATAGGCACTATTTTTGCCTCAGTTAATCTCACCTCTGGTATGATTTCACTGAATGGTGGAGAAGTTAATAGCTTGTGGGTTCTGTCCGCCTATGTACAGTCGTTATTGTGTGATAATTGAGTATAATGAGATATGGACATTACTTTTTATTGTTATTTGGCTATTTTGATATGAACATTATTTTTTTATAAATAAACTTGCGCCAGCCTAAGTTCAATGCCGCACATCTACTCCATTATGCCCTCATTGTGCAGGTATCAATTTTAATCATAAAAATGATGATAAAACATACAAAATGACTGAAACTGCAACATATAGGCACGCATACGAGAGTGCTCAGTGAGAGATTTCCGATAAATTCCAACACAGCATTTTGAATTAGAAAAAGAAAAGAAAATTTGAAGCATTATGCTCTGGATGAAAGTATCCTTAGCGTTGGAAAGGTTAAAGCTTCATTCGCATATGTTGGCCCAACAGCCTAAATACCATTAACCCTTATGCTGCTGGCACAAAAGTGTGCAAAATGGCTGAAACCGAGGCATATGGCTACTCACGTGAGAGTACTAGGTGAGAGTTTTTTCTTAATGAACAGCAACACAGCATTTTTAATGTGTTTTTTTGTGTATATTTGCGTCGGCCTGGTTTGGATGAAAGCATCCATAATGTTGGAGGGGGTTAATGCTTCATTAGCAGATGGTATAGCTCCAGGCTAAGTACAGGACCGCGTCTCTATCCTATTAACCCTTACAGTGTGGCGACAAATCTTGATGTATAGAAACTATGCAAAAGAAAAAAAAACACTACCAAATGACTGAAATCGTGGCATGTGGGTGCACACGTAAGAGTGCTTGGTGAGAGTATTCCCATTAGATAGTGACATAACCTTTAGAATAGGTAACTTCTAAGCACGCTCAGTCAGAATATATAGTGTTAAGAAATTGGAGAACCTTACTCTCCAGCTGGGGGTCATCATATGGAATGATGAGAATGGGTATGTTTGGGGAATTGCATCGAGTGCTCTCGATAAATTTGTAATACTCCTCTCTTAGAGATTGGAGATAACCTGCTTCGACATTTTTCTCTGACTCCCTACCTCTAGTTTTCATTCTTTCAAGGGATCCCTCTACTGAGACCTCTATAAAAACTAGGCCGTCCAATGATTGTTTTTTGCCGAAAAGTTGAAGCATTTTCTTCTCAAAATATTTCAACACAAATTCTTCTGTAAAATCTGTTAAATATCCCATTTTTCGCATATTCCTTGTAAATATGGTAACCGACTCGAAAGATCTATCGGATAGAATATTGATAGCACCCCCCTCGATCTGTTTTTTATACATTTGGTAGAGCACGTCTATAAAGTGCAGTTGGCATATTCCACCACTCTTTATGGGTTCATCATAAAGAGCCGCGAGAGGGTTAAAACTTCCAAACTTTTGAAAGCCGTCGAGAGGCTCGTTCACTATCAGCACTCCAGATTCCAGACGTCTCCTCAAGTTATTGATAAGGGTCGTCTTCCCAGCGCCCGGAAGGCCTTCGATAGCAACATTCTTCATTCTTTGTTTACTTTGTTGAGCTCTTGTTTTGGTGAAAGTGTTCTTTACGCCTGCAAATAATATACAATAACACCTGGTTACAGAATATAGTGCTGGTTGAAGGGATTTATAGTTGTGAGGTTTTTTTTCACTAGGGGGTTTCAAGGCTAGATAGATTATACAGATAGCAGCATTCTTTATGGGCCCGTAAAATTGGGGATATGTGGGATTTCTAGGGTAACTATACCATTTAGCAAGCGTCCGTGAAAATGTGGAGTCTTCTTTTCTTTTTGTGTTTGCCCACTTTATGTGCTGGTAGCTGCCCTCCCTGCTTTTGTGGGGAGGAAGTTCTAAGGTGTGTGGGACAGAGGGTCGTCTCATTACCCCCTCTAGGTGCTGCCCACAAGGCATCACTTAGAAATATGACATTTATAGATACCTGGATACGGGATCTGGATTTGCTACCATTCACTGGTTTAAGGAGACTTACTGTGACAAACAATCGAGCTCTACACTGCAGCAGAATACGGATATGGGCTCAAGTTAATGTAAATGGAGACTGTTCGGGGATGAAAGGAATAACAACGACTGGTGATCTTTTAAGCACAGCCGTTCAGGATCATACCAGCGAGACCCCCATCGCTACGGGCTTAGCCACTTCTGGGGCAACCAAACACATTAAGACAACGGATGTTAGCCCAACCCCCGCACCTCAGCCTACTGGTGCGCTTCCGACAAAAACATCCCCACCCGTTTCGAGCGTTGAGGAATATACGTCCTATTCCACCTATGTGAGCACAGATGTAAATACACTGACAGCACACGCAAGAACGAGGTCGCCCACTCAAACCTCCAGCACATTTGAAACGAACACTGATGATTCTAAGACTTCCACACGCCCAACTTCCAGCGAGTTTTATGATATGTCAAGCACTAGCTCCGTGGGGCTTATTGTAGATATGAATATTGGGGTCATTGCAATAACATCTGGAACCGCCCTCTTGATTATTTTATTGATTGGGGGGGGTTGTTGTGTTTTTGAAGAAATGCGGGCACCTGAGGGGGAATTCCAGAGAGCGTGAGGGTTCACTAATTGCCCTGCATGAAATGGGCTCCCTGGATTCTGCCAGGTCTCTTTCATGGTGTTCCGAAAATGTTTCTTACAGAGTGGGAGAAGAGAGCGATCTTGATACAAATATGTAAGGGTGTATTATACAATATTATATATCCATAAACTATAAATATATATATCTATCTAATATATATATATATATATATATATATATATATATATTTTTTTTTTATATATATATATATGTGTGTGTGTTAAAGATTTGATAATGTCTACTCACCACAACTGCTTCCAGTATAAGAGATATTGCGTTTCTGTCCTTGTTTGGTTTGTTTTTGTTGTTTTTTTGTTTGTTTTTTTGTTGTTGTTTTTATTTTATTTTTTTATTTTTATTTTTTTATGATTCCCAGCAGGCGTTCCTTTAGCAATCAGTTGTTGTGGTTTAAGATTTCCTTGCTGTGTATACACCTCCGCCTATGCTTGTGAATAGATTTCTATGTGAACTGGTGAGCTTCTCTGCCGGAGTAGGGTTGTTGGCTGGTATAGCGTTTGAGCGCACTAAGAATTCAGTGCATTGTACATTATGAATTTATGGTGCGTATGTGGTATCAAAAGAATCATAAAATAAAAGAACTTGTTAATCAATTACGATGCTTGTTGTTTTGTTTGATCCTCCTTCCACTTCTTTGGGAGCGAGCGCTTGATTATTGGTTCTATTGTAATTGCAGGATAATTATAATAAAAACCATAATCAAGTGCTGCTCGCTCCCACAAATGTTATTTCTGCTACTTGTTCGGGGAAAGTGTTCTTTGGTCTTCTTATCGATTGCTTATATTGTATGCTCTACTGTAGTACTACATGCTTCTATTGATTAAGATCAAACGTTTCGGTTTCTATTGTTTGGTTCCGACCATTTCTCGGTAGAGAGCTAATTACTTCTATTGATCATCTCGAAACCTAAACTAGGTAAAGTTGAATATTTTGCGGTGCGTCCTACTACCATCCTACTACTCCCATTAATCTACTACATTTTGTGCTATCTTATGTTAAGAATTACGATATCATGAAGTTCTCATTTTCATATATCTGCGTCTAGTTATGGATTAGTTGTATATCCACACGCTGCGTTGAGTTATTTTCGTTTTCAAACCAACAGATATATCATTGTATCTCTAATTCTATAACTTAAGCAACTTAATGCTCATTATTGACATGATCTGCTTTTGCTTGATTCATGAAAGTACCACTGACTGTTCGCTGTCTCTCAACACTACCCGCGTTAGAATTCCAGCTGGGGCATGTGAGAATATTGCCAGTGACTTGGGGTTAGGCGATGGTCTTTGCAGGGAACGTTTTCGCCACCACTTACAACGGGCTAGTCATGAATTAGCCTAATATGGCAGAAAAAGTGACAGAAATCGAAATTCCAATTCCAACGTATGTTTGGTGCAATAATATCTCTTAAAATAGTTTTCAACTACCCCTCTAGTCGATAAGTTATGTTCAAAGTTGCCAGACTGTACTTGCACTCTATAAACCAATTGGATAAGTAACCATACATCACAGAGTTATGACATCCCAATGAGTGGTAATTGATAACCTTAATGTGAAAGTAGAAAAAGGCCTGTCTGTGTTGACATTAAATACCTTTTTAGATAGTGGTGATGTCGTAGCGTCCTTTCTTAAATCAAGTGCATATATGGAAAATATGTCAAAGGTCAAGCGCTGAAAAATATGTATTCTTTAGAATGATTTATCGAGATGAATGTCACATGGTATACTAGAGGTAACAATCTCTTTATCAAAAAATGTGCTAAAGTACATATTTTAAGATAGACAAATGTGCATTAACAGGTATTAGATCAAAGTTCAATATCAAAACGAACAATCTTAAAAGCGTTATCATTTTTATAAAGCATAAGAATTCACAGCTTAGGGCAAGCCTTCGGGATAAGTACACAGTAGAAGGGTAATTTCGAAAAACTGCTTAAATATAGTTTATGATGTTTACTGCCTAAGGCCGTAAGAATAGTTTTTTATACTTCTTAAAATTTGAGGAACGTTTATGCTAGGATGTGAAAATGGTTAAAAGCAATGAACACATCTATAGAGGAGAGAGATTTAAGTATGTTGACGCATGGTTCTTATCCCAACGATTTGTTCACACTTCATGAGTCATACTGTGGAGATGCTAGCTAGGTTTGATAAATGTTTGATAGCAATGTCTTTTGGTTTTGTGGATGTGATGAGAGCTAATCAAATCATGTTCAGGATCAGACAGCATCAGGAAACTGGTTATTCTCAAGATGTATCGGAGTATGTCCTCAGATCAATAGGCAACCTTCTGAAGTGGCCATCCTATAATCAAAGGGTTTAACATTGTACAGGTGGCGTTATATTGATTTAAAACTGACGGAGCTATAAATCAACAGAAAGTCAAATGTGCAATTGAAAGAACTAACAACAATGCATGGGCGTTGAATATATTCTTTATTTACTTATAATGTCATTTACTGCAGGGATAGTACTTCTCAGTTCATGTTTATGAATCTTCTGCTAGGAGTTGTTGGCATGCTGTTTTCAAGATGTTTCTTTCAACTCATCAACGGGTTCATTATACAGAGGATATTCATTCATATACCTTTGAAATACTTAACTTGTTTCTCCAAATGTTTTTTCAATAGCCTCGGGCTATTTCTTGGAATCCTGACCCAAGCCTGCTTTTACTAGGCAGAGACAAATGGTAATGTTGTGTCAATACCTTTTCAAAGTGTTTTGATATGCAGCACCGAACCTAGGTAGGGTATTTGAATCATCCATCTGCCGTGCATCTGATTAAACGTGCCTATTTGTTATAGTGTGTGAAATGGATGGTATAAATTGGATAGGTGTCCTATGAAATTCATTCGTAAAATCTACCATGTCAAGTTGAATAGTGTATGTCATTTTACACAATGCATGGAATGTATATGCATTACTACCAATATTTAGAATTTCAATTCTTCGCCCGGGTGGTAGGCGGGGCTTTCAACATTTTAAGGTATCTTTATGAGTTAATTGTTTGACTATTGTATCTAGTCTTTCCTTTTCGTTGCTCGTATTTGACCATCTAGCCTCTAAAATGTATCTTGCCTGAAAGGTCAAACTATGAGGAATATGTAATACTCCCAAAAGTTCCCTCCCAGCAAGCGGGTTAAATGTATCTTGCTTAAAGTAGGAAAAGCATGCAAGGTGATTTCATATTGAGATTCCATAAACACTTTCGAAGTTTAGACCAACCAATTTTTTGAAGTTAACCCGGAAAGCCAGACTAGGAGAAAAACGTTTTATACTGAATACAACATTTTAATTATTTAAACGATGTCGATTGAACGCATTTATCTTCTCTTAGATTATTTGTCTTACTCCAAATTACTATTTTATTACTATGGTTTCATTTAATTTTGAAACAATGCTGAAGCTAAAATAAATCTTTTAAACTTCATAATCAGCTATGTATACGTTCAACATGAGCTAATTGGAATGTAAGCAAATTAGAAAAGAAGGAAATCTTTTTTCAGTTAGAGGCATTACCATCTGATCTTTTGAACTGAACTATCAAAGCATTGTCCTACAGATGATAAGCATTTCAGTTATCAATATAAAATCCATTTATAACATGTGTACATAGGGCAAAAATGCATTTGTCATTACAAATATATATTTATACCTCTCATTGGGTGTATTAGAGACACAAAAGAAATGCGTGATCTAAATATACATAATTCAAAGAGTTCTACCCTATACCTACTATCGTAATCTACCAACCTAAGCTACATATCTGTATGAACTTATGATAGCTATACAAAGATATACAAACCAAAAAGCAATGTATTACACAAACTTGTAAGACTTTTCCAAATCTTAATATGTTGAACACTTGTAAATTGACATCATATATTTTCATACAATCTAGTGTTCATATTTGTAAATGAAGTTGCATATTTGTAAACTCTACAATTAGATGAGTCTTATTGATTAATTATACACATGCAAGGAGTTTCCTAACATATGTGCCACTAGTCCTTTAATTTAAGTTAGAACAGCTTTTCTATTCTATCAAAATGTAAACATCTGATGCACATTAACGCTTACATAGTACTCTAGAAATGGATTCAGTAAGGCACGTTTGTATTGCCATTTGGCAAGTTTATGATACTAACAAGCTGTCAGTCCCCCATCTACAGGCAGTGCCATTCCAGTGATCATGGCTGCTTTGTCACTCAGCAGGAAAAGTGTAGCATTCACAATATCTTCAACTTCAGCCAACCTTCCCAGAGGAGTCATACTCAGCATTTTTTCAAATGCGGAAAGATCTTTGAAACTTTTTTTTGCAAGTTCAGTCCACACTGCTGTTGGATTGACCGAATTTATTCTGATCTTGTGAGGTCCTAGTTCCATTGCCATAACCCTTGTCATTGCATCCATTCCTCCTTTTGACGCAGAATATGCACCCAATCCCACAAATGGAAAAGCAATCGAGCTGCAAACACTTGATATATTGACAATAGATCCCTCTTTGCCTGCAATCTTCAACCCTTGAGCAACCTCTTGGGAAATATTCATTGCAGCAAATAAGTTCGTCTTCATCGTCTCAATAGCTACCTCCTTATTGATTGTTCCAACAGCCTCCAGTGTACCATGTCCTGCATTGTTAACAAGAAGTTCTACAGGGCCTTCTTTGATTATGTCTTGCACGATGGACTTTGTTAGGTCCCAGTCAGAGACATCACAGAAGACTGTTTTGATTCCAGGCACTTCCTTTTCTAGACTGTCCAAATCAGACTGAGTGCGGCTGAGAGCATATGTGTCAGCGCCCCCTTTCATCAGGGCTATAGCGATTGCTCTACCGATCCCCTTTCCTGCTCCAGTCACCAAAGCTCTCTTTCCGTCAAAACGTACATCCATTGCAGAATGATAATTGTGAAATGCAAAAGTGGTCTGCTGAGTCAAGCTGCACTTTGGATATTTGACAGTGAATGATTAAGGTGGAAATATAGGTGAGGCTCTGTCTGCTGTCCTTAGTTGGCCCTTAAGTATGGATATCAAAGCAAAGGATTACACATGGGTAGTAATTGCTGGCCACAAATCTTGATCAAGTGTCTTTCTACATGCATTCTAGAAAACAAAGGCGGAACGGTCTCCTGATGATAACTATTCCTGGATCAACTCAACTCAGAGTCAGCGAGACATTCATACACCCTTTGTATCTGAAAGGGGTTGACCCAGCAAACACAAAATATTTTCAAAATATTTCTAAAAGGACTGAAAAAAAATTGTTAGAAACATTCACAATAAACATGAATAAAACATTAGCAAAATGTTCAATAACCACAGGGAAAACATTAGTGAAATAATGAATGTAAATAATGTTATGCAATAAAAATATGATATTAGTAAAACATTTACGAGAATAAAGGAATATTTTCTTACAATATTAATCAATATTTTTTTCATAATAATGTCTGATAACATTATGTTATCTTTTATCAACATTTTAGTTAATGTTTAATGTCTGCGTATTACAAATGTTGTTTTTAACATTTATCGAATGTTTTATTAACATACTTTAAAATGTTTCTAAAACGTCTGAAAAAGTATAGATAAAATATCAATTTATACATTAATGAAACGTTAAACAATATTTTTTTTCCAAAATATGTTTGAATATATTAAACTGTAATTTTTTTAACATTTAAAATAAATCTTTTAAAGCTGCCTAATAAAGGAATATTTTCTCACAATATTAACCAATATTTTTTTCATAATAATTTTGATAACATTATATTATCTTTTATCAACATTTATAGTTAATGTTTTACATCTGCGTATTACAAATGTTGTTTTTAACATTTATAGAATGTTTTATTAACATTCTTTGAAATGTTTCTAAAACGTCTGCAAAATTATAAATAAAAAAAATGTCAATATTTACACTGATAAAATGTTAAACAATATTTTTCCAAAATATGTTTGATAATATTAAACTATAATTTTTCTAACATTTAAAGACAAATGTTTTAAAGCTGTCCATTACAAATGTTTCTTTAAATATTAATTAAGTATTGTATCTACAAAGTTACAAAATATTTCTGAACAAATTTGTAATTAAATATCTAAATATATATTTAGAAAATAATAACCAATAATTTTCTGCGATAATGTATGATAACATTATCCTATCTTTTATTATCATTTTAAATAAATGTTATACATCTGCATATTACAAATGTTTTTTCAAACATCGGATTGATATCAAGAACACATCCTGTGAAATATTTGTGAAACATCTGAACTAAGCTGTAACGAAATGTTAAAAATGACATTAACAAAATGTTGAATAAATGTTTTGAAATGTTTTTGCCGAATTCTTCGTTCAACATTTCTATAAAACAGTCCTTTAATAATTCGAAAACATTATAAAGATACCAATTTTAACACAAAAACCGTATGAAATATTTCAGAAATATTATTGAGGAATGCCCTATGATATTGCCACATAATAATGTCAAAATGCAAAAACAATAGCTACAATTCAACATTATTATCTTAATATTAAATAACGTTAATATATAATCCTACAATTGGTAGCAACTTCTCTGAAAAAGCAACATTTTATGCTATAGTTAGATAAATATGATCGATAAACATGAAATATTGATTTGAAAATTTAGGAAAAAATAGTTTCCAAATAAATATATCATTACTGGCATTGGTTTAACATTTTTGGTTTCTTAAAAAGCATGAAATATCAATATGTGTCATTCCGAAAGGCATTGATTAGGGCTGACAAAAATAATATAAGTAGCCTTCTCTTCTATCTTGAAAGCATGATTTGTACAGTATACCTTTCAAAGTAAACCTGAGCAAGAAATCCCTAAAATGGGGATTTCAAAAGTGTGTTAGTTATGGGCGATTGGTAAGTACATTCTCTTCTCTAAAGAATTTAAAACTCAACTATCTGGAAAGATAAATATTTCAAAAATATTGAGATAATGTTGAGTAAAATGTTACAAAAAATGTTGGCATAATATTTCAAGGCCAGCAATTTCAATGGGGATAAATATCTTCAACAACAATGTCAACATGTTTCTTAGAAATAGTTTATGAATAATCTAAGCAACATTGTATACATATGTATTTAAAATATTGTGAAAATAATAATTTAAATTTTATAAGAAATGTTTTGGTAATAATTTTCAGGCCAAACGTTTTAATATTAATATATATTTTTCAGAAACATTTGATGAATAATTTTTGCAATATTGTGTTAATGTATCTTGGAAATGTTTTAAAAATAATATTACAAATATTATAAGAAACATTATGGTAATAATTTTCAGGCCAAACGTTTTAATATTAATAAACATTTTCAGTAATATTTCACAGATATTGGGTTAAATATTTTGTAGACATAGCACAAATGTTTTGTGTTTGCTGGGGAATGGTAAGAATGGTTTTTCTTTCATGAATCGTGTCTATTTCAACCCTATGGCTACAGAAACAACTAAACGTATTTCATTTAAATTTCTATTTAAAGAGTAAGTCTTAACATCTTGCCAAAAACACAAACGGCCCGATGTTCGTTAAGAGTGCCACATCAAAATTATCGCTTATTGATAAGTTTATCATTATTCGGTAACTATGAGATGGAACCTATACAATAGCATACAGGCCATTGTCTTCTTTTAATTAAGTTTTCAGATATTCATGTTTTAAAAATGACCCTAGTATTGAGTATGGTTCTACCTTAATATGATCAGAGTCCAACGTTATTTCGAGCCACATGATTTCAAAGTGTGATAACTCAGAAAAAAATTGAAAGGGTTGCGCACAAAAATAAAATGGACTTTTGACGAAGTTTGACCTTGCAATGTAATGTCATGTCATATGTATAGAATTGCATAGTCCACAGCTCAAGTACGTACATGCAGTCACAGTTCGTTCCTGAATGTATGGAAAACTGAAAACGAACTGTATGATGTATTCTTTATTCATGGAAGCATATTTGTAACTAAAAAAAAGGAATTTTCTAAAATAAGGCTTGATATTTGAATTTAAGTACATGAAAAAGGAATGCCCCTTTTTTGAACATTCATAAGTAATTACAGGATATACCTCATTGACAAATCAATATCATGAATGATTTAAGGGGCATGCCCTTATGAAGATATTATAACATATTACACATATGAATAGACAATTATAGATCAGGAAATGTTTTTTCTTAAACATTTTGAAAGATTCAAAAGATAGTTGAATGCTCATATACATCAGTGCCATCTCATTGCCCTGGAAACAAATCCATTATTCAAGAAACGCCTTCTACCTCAATTCTACATTAAGGTATTATTAGAGATGTTGTGACCTTCGCTTCTTTGCGGTCCAGCATTTCTCTTTCCCTTCAGTAAGAGGGCAGTGTAGTACTTTGAAATTGGTAAATCACAATATTATTGACCTAATAAGTGATACTATGAACAATAACTGATAGCTTTTGGATTTCCCCTTTCCTTTTTTTCAATCGAAATTGGGCAAATAGTATATACGACATCATGGTATATTTTCTAATTTTCATACCAAACTTGCAAAAAATGCTATTGATTGTTCGCCGTCTCTCAACACTGCCCGTCTTCTAATTACAGCTGGGGCATGTATCATTTGGTACTTAGACTTGTGAATTTATCTATCGTTTATGACAGGAAGGGAAAATGGTAAAAGACAATTAAACACATCTATAACTAGAGGAGAGAGATTAAAGTATGTTGACTCATGATTCTTGTTTCGAATATTTGTTCACACCTTATGAATGATATTGTTGGGATGCTAGGTTATACCACAAGCGAGGATAAATGTATAATAACGATGTCTGTAATAGATTTGTAGATGTACAGATAGCTCTTGAGAGCTTGTCAAATCACGCTCAAGATCAGACAGCATCGAGTAATTCGTCCTTCGCAAGATATATGGGAATGTGTCCTTAGAACAACAGTCAATTGTCCGAAGTGGCCATCCTTATTGCAAGCTATAGGGATTAACAGTGTGCAGATGGCTTTGTGTTAATTTAAAACTGACAGAGATTTTAATTAACAAAAAGTTATAATTACAATTTAAAAAGCTAAAACAGAATGTATGGGCGCTAAAGATAATCTCGAAATGATTATGATTTGATTAAGTCTTCTGGTATGGTATGGTATGTTTTGGCTTGCTGTTTTCCAAATGCTTCTCATCGGTTTATTAGGATATTCCTGTTTATACCAATTATATCTAATACTTAACCTGTTTTTTCCAAATGTTTTGCATCTATGTCTTCAACCAATTGCCTGTAATCCTGGCCTACGCCTGCCTTTACTTGGCATAGACAAAATGTAATGTTGTGTCATTACCTTTCCAAAGTGCTCAGGAGTTTTGCATCATCCATCTTCCTTGAAACTGATAAAACCTGCTTATTTATTAGAATGGGTTAAATAGATGTGTAAATTGGATAGTCGTTCCGCGAAATAGATTCGTAAAGTCCAGCAAGTCGTAAAGTGTTTATGATTGTAATCAATACATGGAATGTATATGCATTTCTATCAATATTTTAAACTTTGCCCAAGTGCAGGTTGAGTTTTTCAAAATTTTAAGGAAACTCATGGAGTTAACAATTTGACTCAGTTCTTGCTCTACGTACCTTTTATAAGCCCATTTAGCCTGTAAAATATATGTGTATTATCTTAAAGAACAGACTATGAGGAATATGTTATGTACCCAAAAGTTCCCTCCCAGGAAAAGCATGCCAGGTGATTCCAAATGGAGTTTCTTTCCACAATTTCGAAGGGCATACCATTTCTCTAATCTTTGCGTTGTTCAGATTTTAGAATGATTTTATTTAGATTCTCTTAAGATCTCTTAACCCCTTCAGGATTGGCCTACAGTCACAGTGAGTCTTAAAAAGGATTATTTGTACTATGGAGGTATTTTTTGAGCGCAAAAACACATATTTGGAGAGAGAGTGAGATAACATTATGATAAATGCAAACATGAGTTTATAATATTGTTTTCTGTCTGATGCCGTTTATTGCATACTTGGTGTTAAATGTTGGGAGGTTTGACCTCGATAACACAGAAGGTGCTCTGTGGATAATCTCACGCTCAAAAGCTTTACTTCGGATGTTTAACGGTGAATGCTTAACATGATCAGAGTTCAACAAAAGTATTGGTCACATGATTTCAAAGTGTGCTTAATCAAAAAAGTCACATACAAAGAAGTAGAAAAAAGCTTTCAAGAGAGTATGGCCTTGTAAATGTAATGTCACACAACTCAGATCAGGTACTAAATTTCTTATCTTCTTTTATGATGATGTATCTAATTACGTAGTCCATAGTACAAGTACCTGTATGCACAGATACAGCTCTCCTCTTAATGTATGGAACACCCACATAGTACTTTATAGGCATTTATATGTATTATGACTTCATTTATGGCTATTCAATTCAATGAATTTAAATACATGAAAAGGGTTTTCCCTTTTTTGAAACATTCATAATGTATATGTATATATAAATATATTAATATATATATATATATATATATATATATATATATATATATATATATATATATATATATATATATATATGTATATATATATATATATATATATATATATATATATATGTATATATATATTTGAAGGGTGTCCCCTGGTGGGTTCTCGGGTCGCCAGATAGCATCTACTCGTTATGCGTTGTTGTGCTTCTACAGAAAATGAAGATAGTGGATGCTGTCTCCTGTTTCTGTATAGACAACATGTATGTGAGTCATTTGTTAAAAATGAAGACGACACATTGCGTTGCAAATTTGGTATGACTGTTTAGAGATGAAGTCTTTGCAATACAAAGATGCTATATGGTTGCGGCTAGGTTATTATTAACACCCACATGATGGCTATAGTCCTATGACTAGCGCTTTAAACACGCAATTAAAGGAGTATTTGGAGATAACGAAGGTTGCACGCCCGGTAAGAATGATTATATATGTATGAAAGTTTGTGTATGTATGTATGTATGTATATATATATATATACATATATATATATATATATATATATATATATATATATATATATATATATATATATATATATATATATATATATATAAATAATATATATATATATATATATATATATATATATATATATATATATATATATATATATATATATATATATATATATATATATATATATATAGTATATATATATATATACTTATGAATTAACCTTATGTGGCAGAAAAGTGACGACATTCGAAATGTCAAAAAGAACTCATGTTAGGTGTAACACTACCTCTTTAAATACTTTCAATTATCTACAGTTCTTGTCGATTAGTTTTGGCCAGAGATTAGTAAGCATAAATCAAACAGTTGAGACACCCGAATGGGTGGTACTTGAAAGCCTTACTATGCCCTATTGTGGTGACATTGCATATCATTTTCCATGTTGATGATGTCGTAGTGTCCTTTCGCTAATCGCGTGTACATTGAAAGTAGGTCACATGCCAAGTGCTGTAAAATATGTACGTGTTAGATTGATTTGTGGACACGAATGTCACTTCATATATTTGAGAGGGATCCGCCGTGGCCTAGTGGTTACGATGCCTGGCTCCCAAGTGTGAGTTCGCAGGTTCGAGTCTCCGCTGGATCCCCAAGCGGGTTAGCCTGGTCGCTACATAAATGTTCGGCGTTGCGGAGGGCTGTCTATGGTCTTTCTGCAACTGAAAGACCCCTTGGAACTATTCGTGAAGAGTAGGGAATTTCTTCCCGGTTCCGGGTTTCTATCTCGTCGCGATATGACATAAGCTGTTGAAAGCGACGTAAAACCCAATTCCTTCCTTCCTTCCTTCATATATCTGAGCTTATGAATGTGTTATCTTTCTACCAAATGATGTGTTAAAGGATATAGTTTAAGATAGACAATTTTAGGTGAGTTATGTAGTCAATTATTTGAATCAGTGTTTCCTTTATATTTTCTTTTATTTCAGCATGTAGCCTGAAAAGGGTATACATTGCCAGAGAGGTGAAATATATTAAGCATCCAAAGGTTCCCTCCCAGCAAGGGTTAATATGTGTCTTGGTTGATTGGCTAGGTGATTCTGAATGGTCCTCAATTTGGAAGTGTCGACCATCAAATTTTACAAATGTAGAAGGAATAACAATACGGAGAGAAGAGTAGCCCATTTTTCTATCAGTGTTGCTTTATTAAAATTGTACAGGCATTTTATTCAGATTTTGGTCTGTTATCCTACTAATTGATGGCTTAGAATGACCGCGAGGATTCGGGATATAACATATGTGAAACTATTCTAATGACATTCATCTGGAAATTTCCCCGAAAAGTCATTCCTGATTTTTTACTGAACAAGACTCTTATTTTCTTTTACATTAGTTGCCATACTCCAAATTCCTATTTTATTACAATGAATTCGTTTGATATTAAAACAATTTCGAAAATGAAATAAATTTCTCAAATGAAATAAATTTCTCAAATTTACCCTGGCAAATAGAGTTTGTGACTGTCCTGTGGAGTTTTAGATACACACAAGAATCGCCTGATCTATATACACATACTTGAATGACATCTGTCCTATATTTGCTACTGTAACCTATCAAAGAGCTAAATATCTGTATGAACTTATAACAGTTGGACAAAGATATACACATGTATTGCATTGTATAATACATACTTAGTCTAAATGACATGTTTTGCAAAGAAATCTTACTTGGTTAAACACCTTAATATATTCTATCAATGTACATTGTTTTGTACTACCGCGAAATATTGGTCTTGTGAATCAATATCAGCATAAAAACTGTTAAATGACACCGCTATGAAATGATGAATAATGAATAGTTAATGCTTACAAAATTCAACATTTTTCACACCAGTGTTAAAGATAAATCTTACAAAGTTGTATATTTGTAAACCATATAACTAGATGAGTCTTACTGATTGACAATACATGACTTATATTCTTCCTTGCCTAAGTAACACTGCTTTCCCATTTCATATTTTATCAGCACATGTACCCATCTGATGCAAATAAGATCTTAAAAAGCACCGAATTCAGGATTACTCTAGTATGTCAATTACTACTCATATAGCTAGTATTCGTTGCTAGAAAAGGATTCAGTGAGGCATGTATATATCGCCAGTAGGCCAAGTTTTGATACTAACAAGCTGTCAGTCCCCCATCTACAGGCAGTGCCACTCCAGTGATCATGGCAGCTTTGTCACTCAGTAGGAAAAGTGTAGCATTCACAATATCTTCAACTTCAGCCAACTTTCCCAGGGGAGTCATACTCAGCAGTTTCTCCAATTTGGAAACATCTTTAAAATTCCTTTTTGCAATTTCAGTCCACACTGTTGTTGGATTGATGGAATTTGCTCTGATCTTGTGAGGTCCTAGTTCCATTGCCATAACCCTTGTCATTGCATCCATTCCTCCTTTGGACGCAGAATATGAACACGCTCCTACAACTGGAAAGGCAATCAAGCCGGCAACACTTGACATATTAACAATGGATCCCTCTTTGCCAGCAATCTTCAACCCTTGAGCAACCTCTTGGGAAATATTCATCGAAGCTAAGAAAGTTGGTCTTTATTGTCTCCATAGCTACCTCCTTTTTTATTGTCCCAACAGCCTCCAGTGTACCAACTCCTGCATTGTTAACAAGAAGTTCTATAGGACCGTCTTTGATTATGTCTTGCACGATGGACTTTGTTAGGTCCCAGTCCGAGACATCACAGCAGATTGTTTTGATTCCAGGCACCTCTTTTTCCAGACTCTCCAAATCAGACTGAGTGCGGCTGAGAGCATATGTGTCAGCGCCCCCTTTCATCAGGGCTTCAGCGAGTGCTCTACCAATCCCCTTTCCTGCTCCCGTCACCAAGGCTCTCTTGCCATCAAAACGGACATCCATTGCAGATTGATAATTGTGAAATGGAAGAATTGTCTCATGAGCCACACCTTGGCTTGGGATTTTTAACAGTGGATAATTAAGGTGGAAATCTAGGTGGGGCTCTGTCTGCTGTCCTTAGTTGGCTTTTAGGTATTGATATCAAAACAACATATTACACATGAGTAGTGATCGCTGGTCACAAATCTAGACCAAGCTACTTTCTATTAATTGACATGCAGTTTAGAAAACTAAGGCGAAACAGTCTCTTATTATATATATTTTCGGATCAACTCACCATAGAGTCAGCGTGAAACATATGAACCCTTTTTATCTGAAAGTGGTTGAACTCTCGGAATGATGATTCTTTTACGAATCGTGTCTATTTACACCCTATGGCTACAAAACCAAATAACATATTTCATTATAAATTAGGAACATGCCATAATCCATCTTAAGTCTATAAGCTATTCTAGAGTAAAATTGACATCTATATCACATCTCCGCTCAGATCATCATGGTTGATAGGGCACAGGATATCTTCATCGTACCAAACTGCCGTCGAACTAGATAATTTTGGCCAATATATCATCCTCTCATTTTTTGGCTGAAATGAATGACGATACATTTTTGAAGCTAGTGTTTTAGAATATGAGAGATGTGAATCCCCCTACGTCAGAGGCCATGTCATAGGTACCTTGAACTATGACAGGGTCCGGAAAGCCTCATGTTCAATGTAAATAACGTTTTATTAGAAGTTTCTAGGTTAACGAGAACACTCACAAATGTTTTTTAGAAATAGCCAAAGACATGAAGGATGGAATGGTAGAGTCGGATTTCTATTTAAAGGGTAAGTCTTGATATTTTTCCAAAAACACGAACGGTCAGATATGTTCCTTAAGGGTGCCATATCAAATTTGTCATTATTCGGTAACTGTGAGATGTATCTTGTACAATAGCATGAAGGCAATTGTCTTCTTTTATCTAATTTTCCAAATATTCAAGTTTTAACATTGACCCTAGTATTGAGTATGGTTCTACCTTAATATGATCAGAGTCCAACTATATCTTGAGTCACGTGATTTGAAAGTGTGATAACTAAAATAATGAAAGGGCTGCACACAAAAAATAAAGGACTTTTGAGGTTTGACCTTGCAAGTGTAATGTCATACTATTTAGATCAAGTACTAAATTTCTTATCTACTTTTATGATGATGTATTGAATTGCATAGTCCACAGTTCAAGCAGATACATGCAGGCAAAGTTCTCTCCTAAATATATGGAAAGCCGACATCGAACTGTATTATGTATTCTTAATTCATGGAAGCATATTTGTAACTGTGAATAAAAGAAAATATTCTAAAATCAGGCTTCACATTTTAATCTAAGTACATGAAAAAGCAGCGTAACTTTTTTGAACATTCATAAATGACTACAGGATATACCTCATTGATAAATCAATATCATGAATGATTTAAGGCGATGCCGCTAATATCTAGACTGAATTAGCAATATCATATTACACTTATGAATAGTCAATTATAGATCAGGAAAAGTTTTTATTTAATAATTTTGAAAAACTCATAACATATTTGAATGCTCATAACTAAGTGCCATCTAATTGACCTGGAACAAAACCTTTATTCAAGAAACGCTTGCTACCTCAATTTCACTATAAGCTACCATTAGCGATGGTAAATATTCTGACTTTCCTCCTCTTGTGGTCCAGCATTTTCTCTTTCCCTTCAGTAAGGGGCCGTGTAGCCCTTTGAAAGTGATATTTCTCCTAATAAGTGATACCACGAACAATAATTGATACCTTTCGAATTTCCCCTTTCCTTCTTCTCATTTAAAATTGAGCGAATAAGAAATACTATATAATGGCATAGTTCTTAGTTTTCATACTAAACTTGAAAAATCATTGCCATTGACAGTTCGCTGTCTCTCGGCACTGCCCAGCTCCGAATCACAGCTGGGGCATGTGATGACATTGTCAGTGACTGTGTCGTATAGACGGAGGTTTTTGCCGGGTACCCTGGGTTTCTATACCACTCACAACTGGCTAGTCATGATTAAGCATAATATAGCAGAAAAAGTGACGAAAATCGAAAGTTTAAATCCAACTCATGTTAGGCGTAACAATTCCTCTTCAAATAGTTTTCGACTACCCTTCTAGTTCAAAGGTGTCGAACTGTGCGTGCGCAACAGATGTCGATGGGATATGTATATAAATCAAAGAGTTAAGACATCTGAATGAGTGTTACTTGATTATCTTTCTGTGAAAATGGAACAAGGCCTTGATGTG
This sequence comes from Maea johnstoni, assembly GCA_963942565.1. NCBI lineage: Eukaryota > Metazoa > Annelida > Polychaeta > Spionida > Magelonidae > Maea > Maea johnstoni. The sequence continues at coordinate 1,624,394 of OZ012700.1, read as the reverse complement.
TTGATATTGAATATCAATTTTCTAATCTTGAGATTGATGATGTCGTAGTGTCCTTTATCAAATTACGTGCACATGGAAAGTAGGTCAAAGATCAGACGGTGGCAAAGTTTAAGATTGATATTAGGACATAAATGTCCCATGATATACTGCAGTTCAGAATTATGATCTTTTTATCGAATGATTTGGTAAAGAATATGGTTTAGGATAGACACCAATGCATGTCTATATATATGCATCAGTCAAAGCAATCTGTCATTTCTCCTTTCTCTGAAGTATCAAACCTCGCAACTGCATGTGTCAGTGTTTTCTACAATGGGAATAACCACAAAGAGCAGGGCTTATTTTCAAAAAGCTGCTCTGTTCGAGGTCTAGGATAAAGGACTTAGGTTTTCTGGTTTAGGACGGTTATATATTATATTATTATATTATATATATATATATACATATATATATATATATATATATATATATATATATATATATATATATATATATATATATATACATATATATATATATATATATATATATATATATATATATATATATATATATATATATATATATATATATATATATATATATATATATATATATATATATATATATATATATATATATATATATATATATATATATATATATATATATATATATATATATATATATATATATATAACGACATCTGTTAGTTTTATAGATGTAAAGATAGTACTTGAGAGCTGGTCATATCATGTGCAAGATCGGAGAGCATTGAGTAATTGGTCAATCACAAGATGTGTGGGAATATCTCCTTAGAACAACAGTTAGTAGTCCGAAGTGGCCATGCATCTTATTGCAAATTATAGGGGTTAACACTGTGCTGATGGCCTTGTGTTTATTCAAAACCGATGGCGGTAGAAATCAACAGAAAATTATATGTACATTTCTAAGATCTGAAATAGAATGCATGGGTATTAAAGATATTCTTTAATTGATTATAATTTGATCAAGTACGGAGATAGCGCTGCGTAGTCCATTGGTATATGCTTCTGCTTGGAAGCATTAGGAGATTTTTGGCATGCTGTTACATTATGCAGAGGATACAGAAGATACTTATCCATATACCTTTCAAATACTATTCCAAATGTTTTTCTCTCATAGCCTCAGGCCATTGCCTGTAATTTGTCTAACCCTGCTTTTACTTGGCAAAGACAAAATGTAATGTTGTGTCTTTACCTTTCTAAAGTGCTTTAAAATGCAGCACCGAACTTAGTTAGGAGTTTTGCATCATATATCTTCCCCTGAAACTGGTAAAACGTGCTTATTTATTAGAATATGTGAAAAAGATGTGTAAATTGTGCCTCTTTTGGGGTTTTCCTTTATTTCTCAGACTGTCGCAGACACCTGTAGGCAGAATGTTAACAGTCTTCATTTTGAAATTACGGGAAAGTTTGATTATGCTGACGTCACTCGCTTTTGTATGTAATTTTACATGACTAGTTAAGACTCGTTATAGGCATAAAAATGCATGGAAAATTTTTAGAACTACGGTGAGAATAAATGTGATTTAATGTTAATTCCAGGGTTTTCATTGATTCTTTGACTTTTCCCCAGTGAATAAATTTTGATTTCAAAGTTTTCTATAAAAAATATCAATGATTTTATGGAAAATGTTGGCGTATCTTAATCTTTAAAGGTGGATAATTTTTTTTCGGTATGTTTCATTTGTTTTCAGGGTGTAAATTATTTCATTTCAAAGTGTTTTATTTATTTACATTGCTTTCGAAAAAATACATCTCTCATGGCAAATAGATTCTATACCTGTCCATTGCCTGATCGACACACACATAATTGAATGAGTTAAGTCCTCTACCTACTATCGCAACCTATCAAACAAGCTAAATATCTGAATGAACATATAATAGTAAGAAAAAAAAGTACTAAATTTAAGATTACAATATAATTTCGATCACTACCCATACAGCTCGTCGTCGTTGCTAGAACACATACAAGCAGATACTAACAAGCTGTCAGTCCCCCATCTACAGGCAGTGCCACTCCAGTGATCATGGCCGCTTTGTCACTCAGTAGGAAAAGTGTAGCATTCACAATATCTTCAACTTCACCCAACCTTCCAATAGGAGTCATACTCAGCACTTTTTCCACTGTGGACAGATCAATTACTTTTCGCGACATTTCAGTCCACACTGTTGTTAGATCGACAGAATTAACTCTGATCCCGTGAGGTCCTAGTTCCATTGCCATAACCCTTGTCATTGCATCCATTCCACCTTTTGACGCAGAATATGCACTCGCTCCTACAACTGGAAAGGCAATCAAGCCACAAACACTTGACATATTAACAATGGATCCCTCTTTGCCTGCAGTCTTCAACCCTTGTGCAACTTCTTGGGAAATATTCATTGAAGCTAACAAGTTGGTCTTCATGATCTCCATGGCTACCTCCTCTGTAACTGATCCCACAGCCTCCATTATTGAAATTGCTGCATTGTTAACAAGAAGTTCTATAGGAGCATCTTTGATTATGTCTTGCAAGACGGATTTTGTTAGGTCCCAGTCTGAGATATCACAGCAGACTGTTTTGATTCCAGGCACCTCTTTTTCAAGACTGTCCAAATCTGACTGAGTGCGGCTGAGAGCATATGTGTCAGCGCCCCCTTTCATCAGGGCTATAGCAATTGCTCTACCAATCCCCTTTCCTGCACCAGTCACCAAAGCTCTCTTTCCTTCAAAACGTACATCCATTTTAGAATGATAATTACAAAATGCAAGAGTGAACTAATGAGTTACACCTTATAAGCTTCACTTGCTGTTTAACAGTGAATGTTTTATACGATCAGAGTTCAACATTATCTCGAGTCTCATGAGTCTAAAGTGTGCTTACTCAGACCCAACAAAGACAGTATTGATATACAAAGCTGTTGATGGAGTTTGATTTGCAAATGATGGCACATTATAAATACAGTGCTAAATGTCTAATCTACTTCTATGATGATGTATTAAGGTGCGTAGTGCAAGGTTCAAATACGTGCAGGTACGGTTCTCTCCTAAACATATGCTTAGCCAATATAAAATTCATGTATAGTATAAATTCATTTAAATGTATTCCTAATTCATTTAAACATATTTTTAATTAAAAAATGAATACTCGAAAATCAGACTTTAGATAATTTAAAAAGGAATATTCCCTTTTTCTTCTGAACGTTCTTCAATGATTTCAGCATATTACTCATTGATAAATGAATATTTATGAATGATTTAAGAGTATAACTTATTTACACTGATTAAGCAATATCGGATTTCACTTACATATATTTAACTAAATTTCCTTATTAATCTTTGAATATTCAAACATGATTTGAATACTCCTATATCAGTGCCAAATATTTGACAGGAAAATTGACCTTACTTACCTAAAAAATAAATATCGGTGGGGGGTCCTAAGAAATTTATAGACAATGATGAGGGTGTTTGTATGAAAATAATAACGGGAAAGGCCAAACAAGTGTGAGCTATGTGATAAAGCATTCTTTGAAAAATCGACACTGTAACAGCACAGAAGAATTCACACGGGAAAGACTATTCATGTTTTTGGTATGTGATGAGGAAATCACCCAATATTGACATATGTTGCAACATCAAAGAAGTCGCACAAGGGAAAGGTCACCCAAATGTGAACTGAGTGATAAATCATTCCCAGACGCTTCACAGCCATCACAGAATACACGTATTCAAACTGGGGAAAGGCCTTACAAGTCTGAGTTGAGCGATGAGTCATTTTCGGATGTTTCCCAGCTAACACTTGATACAAGTATTCAAACAAGGGAAAGGCCATACAGTTGTGAGCTGAGCAATGAGTCCGATCCAGGCTCTGCTGTGGACACTGTGTTCCTACAATACAAGGAAATGAAAGATGATACCAGCAACTTATCCATAAAACAAGAAAACATTGATTTATAAGTTGACAGTTTTAGCATCTTTTTTATCCTTTTCCGTGTTTAGTCATAAAGTATAAGTTTTTGGTAATGGGACCCTATCAATTTATCATAGCCAACTCTATACTTCTCATTAACTCTAGAAGACTTCTTAACAGGGGCTTTTTAGAAATCAGTCCTGTCACATCCACATGGACATAGACGCACTTGATTAACATGTTATTTCAAAATAACATAAAACCCCTAATGATAACCTTTCTAATGCTGGGACAGCTAGGAGCCCATAGATTATTGTTTTCTATACGCAACACCTTTTGGTACTTTTGAAGATGCAATTTGAGATTGAAAGTGCAAAATTCAATTTCAAGCCCTTAGTTAACTGAACTAATTGATATTCACTGAAGAACATAACCCTTTTGTTTAATTTGATGTTTATATCTTGATAAATGTACAATAATATACTTTATGTTGATTGACGCTCCCAAATACTATGTGTAATTAGCATGGCCTCATTGGCCTGGTCAACATTTATGTGTTTATCTCTTTCCCTTAATAATATGACTTAGTGTTAGTGTCGTCTAAGGTTAAAACATGACCAGCTAAAACTAGATGCCAATGTAACAACGGCTAACTTTCCCTAGCCCTGCAGTTTCCCACATGGAAATAAAGCAACATAGGGCAGAATTGGTTGAAGCTTTAGAGTTTTGCTTATCGTCACCTTTTCACTTAAAAATGTCTAATGTGTGACTAACCAGCGGTGAAGATTTCTCAAATTTGAAGGGTTTTCTCTGTGTTAAAGTTAACCGAAAATAGTTGAGGTTTTCTATCCACAATTAAGGTTACGGTTTTGGACGTCAAATTGTAACCAATTCATGCCTGCATATCTCCTAAATATATATCGTCCTGACCTTTTTTGTAAGAAGATAACTTTGGAAGTATTGATATATTCACAAACTATTAGAAGGGGACTCATAAAATGGCTTTTAAAGTACACTACATACCTCCCATCCCTTTACCATTACTTACATTGTTATAGAGGTTGTTTGAGAATGCTTTACTAGAGGGGGATATTGTTCGGGGGATATTGGTTGAGGGGGGATTTTCCAGAGGTATTTTGTCCCAGGGGGATATTGCCTAGGGGGGGGGGGGGGTTATTGTCCTAAAAATTCTAGCACTAATAATTAGTGGTCAAATTCACAGGGTGGTCTAAAATCCGATAATTTACGGTAGTAGCATTATTATGCTGTCTGCTTCCCTCACTTGTGTTTCCAGGCTCCAATCTCTGCTGGATCATGTTTCGTTTGGTGCAAGGGACTTAGCCAAGGTCCTTCCAGCTCTCCTTTGGGCGGGCAGTTTCCTGAAGTACTCCTTTTTAGACAGGAAAATGAAGAATTTTCAACATTCACTTTTACGGACCTCGTTGATACGATATGCTATTGAATACAGTTGGTGTGCGGATTGTAGCTTAATCTAGGCGGGCAGAATTTTTGCGAATTCTATTTTGGACAGGTATTTTCAAAATTCTACCTAAGACTGTCTATGGCACCTTTGGAACTGATAACACATTTGGAACTGTTGCGCATATAACGGGGGTCAGACATGAGTGGGGCATTTATCCCGCCGTAACGTACTGTTGAGGGATATAGTAACTACACCTCTGCCCTGCATACAGATACAAGAACATTTTCCATAATGAAACATGGACATATGATGAATTACGTTTTTATGCAGAATTGTTCGCCATTCAAAAATGTTTAACCCAAAATGTGTTTATGTCAGAATTGCCGAATTTAATTTTCACTTATAGTATATAGTCTAAACTGTCTTAACAAGAAGACACAAAGGATATGACAGGTCATTGGGTTAGTTTTTGCACGACAAAAGAGTGTCAAAGTTTGTGAAATAGCTTTTTGGGGCAGATTTAAACTGCCTCAGTGGTTAACCGTTTAAAGAATCGGAAAACTGAGTGTTATCCTTTTGAGAGGTTCGGGCGTAATAGATAACCATATTTTAACAATTAGCAATAATCTAAATTTGGCGGGGGGGGGGGGGGGGGGGCGCTGAGTAATTCCCCTGATTGGACAACCCTGGTTCCGCTTAGTCCTGGAGCACAGTCAATACGTTCTGGAGCACAGAAATTTTTGTCGGCCGTGGTTTAATTGCACAATAGTATTCCCGGGTTAAAGAGAGCTTTTTTGGCTTTTCACGTGTTGTGAAGCCCCTGTCGCACACTGGTGCGACAATGAGACAGTTTGACACCCCTAATAATATAAACACTTTTAACTGACACATAATTACAGACAATTAATTAGCTAACATGGGTAGAGACTTGATAATTAACCCCTCTGGCGACTCTAACAAAAGGAATTTCCCTATATTGTTGGCACGGGGCATTGCCAATTTCATTTGCCAAAAAGCATAAAACGTACCCTATCACTCGTAGCTCTGTAGCAAGAAAAGTAACTCAGAACACCCCATTTTCTTTTGGATATATTGAATGCAAATTTACAGAACAAGAACATATCAAAAAATCAAAAAAATCCTTCGGACTAGACTTTTTTTACGATTCTTTATGTGCGATAAATTGCCCTATACTTGCGTCTTAGCGAGCGCAACATGACTCCAACAGAGGGATTTCCTCTCTGTTAGTCTAGTAGGAACGGGGGCTTACGCGCACCCTCATGATACATTTTTTTAACTCACATTTTTGGAATCCTGAGATGCTGAATTTTACTAATTTTTTTGTTCCCCGCACCAACTCATGTCCCATGGGTCTGTTTCGTGGCCATCTTGGCAGCCATATTGAATTTCAATAAGACAGCAAAAATAGGGGAAAAATATATTGCCACAACAATAGGGAAACACAGGCCGTGTCATTGTCTTTTCATTTTCATAAAAAAGCAAGAAACGTACCCTTTCATTCATAGCTCTTTAGCAAAAAAAGTAACTCGAAACACCCCTAATATCTTTTTCACATAAAGAATGCAAATTTACAGGGCACGAACATATAAAAAAATTAAATAATGTTTCGGACTAAGTTTCTTTTTACAATTCATTATGTGCGATAAATTGCCCAATATTTGCGTCCATTTTTGAAAAAAAGTGATCATATTTGACTCAACCCCTCCAATTAAATCCTAGGCTATGCAAAAGATATAGCTGGTATTGAAATACAGTTTGGGCAAGCAGAAAGAGGACCTACCCCATTGCCTGCATGCAAATTTACACGCATGAAGATCTACAATTCCTTTTTCTGTGGGCGAACAACCCAGAATGAGTCGGTTAAAAATCAAAAAATGTGCGACGTGATGTGCTCTTTTCTCTAAAAAGGCCACGTTTCAAAAATCACAAATTTCTCTCTGGCAAAAAATATCGGCCAAACAGCCAGTTTCTTTTTACATTTCCTTTAGTTTTATCCCACACCGTATAACATATCCAAAAATTAGAAAATTCTGATGACAAAAGTAAAACTGGTGCGGGCATCCTTAATCAAGTTAATAATGCACGTGGCGGGAACAGAGAGGGAAACAGCCAGCTAACTCTCTCGTGGAGCGCCATAGTCTTCATGCTGATGTTTTGATATTTTAAATTCGGCGAGAGAATATAGCCGTTACCTTTTAATTGAACTTTCCAAATATGCTTTGAAGCCACTGGATTTACCCTGCTCTATTGCGCACTGTTTGCACTGTTCATGTGCATGGTCTTAGCCAATATTTGGAAACAGGGTGTCCAAATAGAGGTTTCATAGACTTTTGCGTGTCCAAAGTGTGGTACAAAGTGTGGTACTTGAAGTATATACTACTAATAAAACAAACCCTATATATTTACAGATTTTGCTTTTTTAGGCCAGTAACTGCTTTGTGTGTCCAGAGATATATAGACTAAGGAGATATGACACAAAGAGTAAAAGCTCCTACACCAGTCATGCACTATTGTTATGCAAATGAGCTCTTATCTGCACCCCACTCATACCCAGGAGCTCATCCTGGCTCAGCCGGGCATGTGCACTGCTCTACTTATCACAACTTCCTGTGTAGGCTGTACCACAGGGTATGTAGTTGTCTAGAGTATGAATGGGTTGAGAAAAGATGCTAATCCAAAAACTCATGATGATTAAGTGTTTCTTTGAGTTGCCTTAGCAAAAATGTTTCTGTAAATTGTACCATTCCTCAGTTCTTCACATCTTCATTAATTGAAATAAGATAATTCTAAAAGCCATACACCCATCTATTTTAATACATTGTAAAGCTGTAAATAAGCCTATATTCCCCGAGTTCTTTACAGTACAATAGCTTTGTTGTCCAAAAAGAATACATGAAGTTTTCCTAAAGTAATGTCATTAGCTTAATGTAGAACAGTTCTGTTAGTTTGTCTATTTCATGGTTTCACAGGTCCATAACATCAGACAGGATGCAGTGACAAAACATGATATTTTCCTGTCTCAGTGTATAGTCTTATTCTACTGGTGTGGATTGCCTTTACTCTCAGATCCACACCTGTCAGGGGCAGTACAGGACACACCCGTCTGATTGCAATCCCCACTGGCCAGGTTGGGCTTCTTTTATTTCCTCAGGTCTTAAAAAGACAATAAGCTAATTGGTGTCAGACGGGATGGGCCTCATAACATCCTGAGTGAGGGTATTGTCTGCTGCCAACAGGCAGAAACAGAATTACAGTCTAGATATTTGATTTGCAGACTTATCATAGAAGTGTCATTTTGGCTTGGAAAACCTCAAATATGTTTGGTGGAGGGAGAGGGTTCATCAACCTCTCAAACATCTAGATAGTTTCAGTTTTTACCTTTTGGGGAGGCTTAACAACCTGGGCATTCTAGGAATGTATGTGAGTACTGTTAGATATTTTGTTTGTTGAATGGCCATGTTTAATTAATGTTAGCCTTGTTGCAATGAGCATACGTTTGCTTCAGTTTAAGACGTATTTTCAGGATGCTAACATAGGTATGTGTCATCAGCACTATTTCAATAAATAACCCCTTATGTGACGGCCTATTTCTAGTTTATTTGTCTGTTGATTCCTTGGACCTGAAGTTGCCCTCAAATTTGAGACTTCAAAATCCTGGAAACTAGAAAATGCAGCAAAGAATAGCTTGATAATAGGAAATACAAATCTATTAATATTTCAAAACTTTACATGGGAGAAAAATATGTAAAAAAGTGTTTTATTCAACATCAAGCATACAAAATGGCAGAAAATATAATCCCATTATTACCTTACATAAGGTCCAGAAAACCGGGAAAAAATACTATTTCAGGTGAACAAATTTCTTTGAAAATAGTTTTACGCTAGAGAGTAACTTCTCTATTTATCTATTTCACCTTATAAACAAACTTGAAAGTGTTGGTTTCTGAGAATTAGAAGGTGGAATTTACTAAAAATGACTCATGACTGATGTTTAGTCTTATCACAATTGAAATAGAGTCCCCGATTGAACCACCCCAAATATGTGTATTGCAATTACACTAACATCAATTAAGCATAGTAAACAATAGTTCCTACATTCATCCCCAGAATCTCTATGTTGTTAAGCCTCTCCAAAAAATAAAATTCATGTCTTACATGTTTGAAAGTACAAGAGGTCCATTCAACCTGCTATCAAACCTGCTAGGCAAGATGGCCGCCTTCCTTATCTAACTGAGCTCCTAGGTAAGATTTCCCTCCACAGTGTAAAGCTAATGGACTGCATGCCACGTTGCCACTCCCTTTAGTTAAAACTCCCTGGTGTGTCTTATAAAAGTGGCACTACAGCTTCTATATCTTCTATCCTCTCAGAAAAGTCATCATCAGCAAATTCTGACATAAACCTTTGGGTGTCCAAACTGTCAAAAAACAGTGTTCTGGGTGTCCAAGTGACACGCTGGACGCATAGGCGGCTAAGCCCCTGTATCATGTAAATAGGGCCATAGTGTGATCGCAATTAATGATTACTCCCTTTCTCGGAGCCTCACTTTGGATCCAAGATGGAGTCAGGTGAAACCCGTCATCCGGATTTTATCTGCTACACGCAGCATTCTAGGTAAATATGAGCGCCATTCGATGTCCGGTAGCGGGGATGACAACTCCTTTGTCCCGGAGTCAACTTTATTTTATCCAAAAAATACGAAGTCTGGCGATTGTTGCGTATGAGAAGCGCTTTATCCCAGCATTGCTAACGATGCCGAGTCCTAGACTCTAGGCTAACATTATGTCATTTGAGCGAAAAGTTGTAAATATTGAGATGAAATAGAATATCGGCTAACGAAGGATGGCTGGCTATGCTATTCTCTCTCAATAGAGATCACATCTTCCTGTGTCAACACTGGCATCCCAGCCCCTATCAGCATCAGGGTCTTGCTCAGGATCTTAAAACCGCCTGTCAAAGTCCCTAAATTTCTGCCCATCCAGAGTTCCTTCAAATCCATAGACCAAATACATTTTATAGTCTTGTTGAAAAAAAAGCAATTTACACTTCAACCAATTCCTAGAAGATGCTTTGTTATCAAAGTACTTGGTAATTACCCCAAAAAATCAAAATTGAAGATTCTTCATAGAGACTTTTGCCTAACAAAAACAGGTTTTCAGGTAGACCCGGTTTGTGTCTCTATCCAGGCCAGCTGTTCTTAATACTGACGTCTATTTGGCCTTCAGAGACACGGTACCACTGCATTGTAAAAACCTGGCATCCACTACGGTGAATTCACCGTAGTGGATTTCTCGCGTGATAAGGCGAGTGTCACGGCCAGACTTATACCAATGAATTAAGTACATCTTTGACTAGAGTATTTGCCCTAAGTCGGCAGGTGACAATGGTTGGAATGTTTTATAATCTTAGAAAGAAGTTCTGAAGCGGCAATTTCCGCCATTTTAAAATTCCGATGTATGCTTAGGCCTGACTAATCGAGCACCTGCCAAGACATTAGGAGCGTCTGTTATATGCGAACAGACGCTCCTAATGTCTTGGCAGGTGCTCGATTAGTCAGGCCTAAGCATCGTCGGAATTTTAAAATGGCGGAAATTGCCGCTTCAGAACTTCTTTCTAAGATTATAAAACATTCCAACCATTGTCACCTGCCGACTTAGGGCAAATACTCTAGTCAAAGATGTACTTAATTCATTGGTATAAGTCTGGCCGTGACACTCGCCTTATCACGCGAGAAATCCACTACGGTGAATTCACCGTAGTGGATGCCAGGTTTTTACAATGCAGTGGTACCGTGTCTCTGAAGGCCAAATAGTTGTCAGTATTAAGAACAGCTGGCCTGGATAGAGACACAAACCGGGTCTAGTTTTCAGGAAACTGTCTGTAAAATGACAAGCTGGACAGGTCCTGGCTAAGTCCCTGTGTCACTCTAAATAATGGAATCAATTATTTTAACAAAATGTTCATGGAGTTAGTACATAGTATGTATCATCTATGTTTCCAGTGACACAGGGACTTAGCCAGCACCCGTCCTACCTATCTTTTGTACAGGTAGTTTCCTAAAAACCTCCTGTTTGGACAGGCAAACTTTTCTATGATGATTTTTCAATTTTGACTTTCTGGGTGAAATAACCATATATTTATCTAACAAACCATCTTCTATGACATGACTAAAGTGTAAATTGCCTTTTTTGACACACTAGGCTATATATAGTAGCTGGTATAAGGATTTGAAGTAGATTAGTAGCTAAATCTGGATGGGCAGAAATTTTGAAATTGCTGGTTTGGACAGGCATTTTTGAAATCCTGGCTAAGACCCTGCAGTGACATACTTATTTGTTATGATCTCTAACTATACATTTCTTACCAGACACAGAGCTCGTGATTTTCCCCTGCGGCTCCTCAAATTTCTGCAGGGAGCCCAAAGATGTACTGGTTTCTATATGGAACGCCTGTAGGTAGCTTTTAAAGATGCAATTGGATAAAATAATAATATCAAGCCCTGAGATAGCATGATTGCATGGTGGGGTTCATTGATAGGATACCATTCCTTCAGTACCTAGCTTTTCATTATCCCAGCAAGGGAGACATTCATATCTGTGGGAAAATACTGGCATTCTAGTTCAATACAGGTGAACTTGGATATGACGGACCACTGTACCACGGATTTTTGCATATAACGGACGATATGCTTGGTCCCAGTCCGATGCATATCAAGTATTCGTTATATGTATACGACGGATTTTGCATATGACGGACCAATTTTCCTGGTCCCATTGAGTCTGTCATATCCAAGTTCACCTGTATAAAAAATCTGCCACCATTGCATATTTTATTCCTGTTACTGTTGTAAATAGGGAATAGTACCAGTACCCAATAAGATACCAAATATCAATACCAAATCAATACTGCTTAATAACAATATGAAATGGAATTAACTGATATCTCCACATGAAGGCAGTTCACCATTCATTCGTGAAATTTCTGAAGTTGACTGTCAAAATTTAACAAATTTAAGTTGCTGGTAGACGGAATATATTGTTTGAAATAATGTTAAGTTATTGTAAGCAAATATTGATATCGTATCATATTGTGAAGGTTTTTAAGATGCCAATCTCTAGTTTTAAAATCACTTAACTCGTCAGAATACTCAGCCTAGATCTTAGCCCTCAGGGTATCATTTCTACAGACAAACATTTAACCATAAAAACACCCATATCTTGTGAGGAGTATAGCAAGCAGATTAGTAAATATTTTTATCTCAACACGACTCCTTTGAGGTTGCGTAATGATATTATGTGCTTTCTATATACATATTTAGGGTTGTTTTCTCTGAATAGATTTTTTGTCTCTTTTGCAGAAAAATCTCCAAACATTTTACACGGTTTCTAGAATGCTGTATTCACCCAAAATCAACTTCCCAGAAACTTTTCCTTTTTAGTTTTAAAAAGAAGTAATTTCTAAAATCCTTTTTATTTTCTAGATGTTTGCTCTTGATAGCCTTATGGCCAATTGTTGAGGTATTACCACTGACTGTCCACTGTCTCACACCACTGTCTCCCAACCCTGATAGCTGAGTGGTCTAAGATGAGCTGAGACTTCTAATGGTTAACCACTCACAGGGCTCCACACTACGAAAAAATTCACAAAAAACAACTTTTACTAGCCCTGATTAGGTATTGTCCGATTAATCGGACATGCCAATTAATCGCTCATTCAAACTCTGGTTTTGGTGATCGATTGCAATTTTATGCAAACGATTATTTCTAAAGTTTTTTCAAAAAATAAACTGTCTCTAGAAACAGCCTATAGTTTAAGTGAGAGACTCCACTTAAGCCTGCAAAATCTTAATTAATATCAAGCAGTGATGTAACAAATAGAATTAAGGGGTTCAAGGGGTATCTAAAAATTTAGATTAGCTCCGTTATAAAAATTGAGCCAAGAACCATTGAACAAGCCAAGACTACCAAAGGAAAACTGCGCATATACAACTTTGATTATTAATCAATCATCGGTAGTTAGGATGGACTGATGATCGATCTTGAAAATTGTGACCGATTCCAAACTCTAGCCCTGATATATTTCTGCTAGCCCTGATATTAATGACAACTTTTTTCAAATAGTGTCCTCTGTTGATAACATGTAGCCTCTATTGAATTGAGTTATATTATCATCCAGGTATGCAGAGCCAAAGGAGGGCTTCGTACTTTTTTAAGGGCTGATATTATAATTTTAACTAACCCCTCAGGTCTTCACACAGGTAGAATTTACTAGCCCTCACTTTCAATTACTAGCCCGGCTGCCCGTGGCTACATGGCTAGCCTTAATGTCGAGCCCTGACACACTGCCCGCTGTCTCTGACTACTGTACAGAATTTAATCCTGCTTGTGATTCTCTGTTGTCCTATAATGAGGTTGACTAGTACTGTAAATCACTTAAGTATAGCGGGAACAATAAGATAGCGATAATAGCGCTCTGCCCATATGCGCTATTATAAAATCCCCGTCTTTATCAAATTCTTAATTGAACTTGTTGCTGCTGTTCCTGTTCACCGCTATACTTAGATCGCGCTATCCAGGGCAGTACCGTAATTGCGCTATATAATGTTCACGCCATATTTAACTGATCTACAGTATTTACTTCCCATTTGCTAGACCTATTTGTTAACTTTCATCTTGTTGATCTAATTGTTACTGTTTTTTTTCTTTTCAGCTCATGACTTTAGAAAGGCTGATACTCTTGCTGATGCTTTCACCAGTTTCTGTCAAAATTTGCAGTCACCCTGAAAATATTTAAACACTCCTTATATCCAGGAGCAGCTAAAATCACCAAGAAACTATTAGTAAACTCAGCGAACAGAGGGCATGTGATTATAACTAGGAAAGTCTGAAGAAGGGCGTAGAAGATGGAAAGCTCATTCTTGTGTGACGTATGTGAGAAAGCATACTCCAGTTCTTCAGCATTGATTCGACACAAAAAAAATCACACAGGAGAAAAACCATTTCAGTGTGAGTTATGTGAAAAAGCATTCATTAGGTATTCATCGCTAACGCAGCATAGAAGAATTCACACAGGAGAAAAACCATTCCAGTGTGAGCTCTGTGATAAAGCATTCTCAGACTCCTCAGCCCTGGTACAGCATAAGAGAACTCACACAGGGGAAAGACCATTCAAGTGTGAGGTATGTGATAAAGCATTCTCCCACTCATCAACACTTATACAGCATACACGGACTCATACAGGAGAAAAGCCATTCCAGTGTGAACTATGTGATAAAACATTCACCCAGTCCTCAGGGCTGACACACCACAGAAAAATTCACACTGGGGAAAAACCATTCATGTGTGAAGTGTGTAACAAAGCCTTCTCCAATCGTTCACATCTAATACGACATCGAAGAATTCACACAGGGGAACAACCATTCCAGTGTAATCTGTGTGATAAAGCGTTTACCTTCTCTTCAGCCTTGAATCGACATCTACAGATTCACTCAGGAGAAAAACCATTCCAGTGTGAGGTGTGTAGCAAAGCCTTCTCCCGGACCTCGCACCTGGCACAGCACAAGCGTACTCACACAGGGGAAAGACCCTTCCAGTGTGAGCTCTGTGACAAGGCATTCTCCCAGTCTTCAAGGTTGATACAGCATAGAAGATTCCATTCAGGGGAGCAACCATATCAATGTGATGTATGTGATAAAGCATTTGCACGGACTACACATTTGAAACAGCATGAAATAATTCACATTGGGGAAAGACCATTCAAGTGTGAACTATGTGATGATTCCTTCAACCAGGTTTCAGATCTAATAAAGCACAAGCTAATTCACAAAGGGGAAAAACCATTCAAACCTGAGATGTACCATGAAGCATTCTCTTCTCCGGCACTCACAGGGCAGAAAAGTATTCAAATAGGTAAAAACCCTATCAAGAGTGAAGTGTGTGAGGATGCACCCTCTCATTCTGATAATATGGCAGCACATAGTGGAACCCACTCAGTGGAAAAACTCTTTCAGTGTCAGAAATGTCGTGAGACATTCAGCTCTTTCATAGAACTGCAAGATCATATGAAGTCCCACTTAGATTCAATACTTCACACGACAGGTCCAGAGTCAGTTGAACCACTCCAGTGGGTGGTAGTGGACGGACAGTGTGTTGCTTTAAAACAAGAGATAAAGGAGAGTACTCATTGCACATCAATTAAACAGGAAAACTATGCCATCTGAGGTGAAAACAGTTTCATCTTCCATGTTTGGGGCCGATAGGTCCAAACATAGAAAATGAGATTTGGATCTGTAGGCCAGACTATGGTCACCACCTATTAGCCCTTCCAATGCTAAGGCTTCTTTCATCCAAAACACAATGATGCAACACTTTCTGAACTATTTTTCCACATATTATGTATATCATATTGTTTTTAGACTATTCACTGTCATCACTATGTCCACTTACAAGATTACATCACCATGTAAGAATACCGCATCCTATTTATATATTTGTATCCTGTCTGTTTTCCTTGCGAATGAATAAACAAAATAAATTCAAAAAAAAAAAGATTTCTGAAAAGCATCTAAACCCTGCCATGTTGGTATTCATTGGAAAGCTCTCACTGAGTACTGTCAGATGAGTACCCATGTCCCAAGGTTTCAGTTTTTTTTTTCAGTTTTTTTGCATCATTTTGTATTGGCCAAATTAGCCAACAGCAGCATAAGGGTTAATTATTCATTGCACTTCTTTGTAATTTGTACATCTAATTAGGGATAGGTATCGTATTCAAAAAGTAAACTTTCATACTTATCATTTTAGGTTTTAAAAATTCATAAAATGGACCTTAACATGCCTGTTACATGTCCATTATGCGCAGTAGTATACACAAGTATACAGGTGAACTTGGATATGACGGACTACTGTACGACGGATTTTTGCATATGACGAACGATATGCTTGGTCCCAGTCCGATGCTTATCAAGTATTCGTCATATGTATATGACAGATTTTGCATATGACGGACCAATTTTCCTGGTCCCATTGAGTCTGTCATATCCAAGTTCACTTGTATAATAGGCCCATTTGAACAGGCCTGTTACATGCTCATTTAGCAGTGTCAACAGATATGTTTCATGCAAGTTACAGGCTTGTATGGGTCTGTAAATCAAAAATTTCAAAAGTTTAATAACTAATATAGATTTATTTTTTATATCTACATTTCAAAAAAGGGTTCCTTGTGTGTTCTGCTGCTTTTTGGTCCCAGCAATCACTTTTATGGCAGTGTTGTTTAAGTTATTTGCTTTGCTGCTGGCTTCGTTTAGGGCACCATACAACCACAATTACTAATGCTTAATGGAGGTATTGTATATACAATATATATTTTGGAACATTTTCAAGGTTGTATGTCAGAAGAAATTTGAATTTGAAAATATGAGGCTTTTTATTATAAAAATAAAACAAGAATACAATACTTAGTTCTCTGTATGACCACCAGATGTCTCTACAATCCCATACAAGAACATCCTCTATAGGCCCAAGGTATGGGCCCATTGCAGTCCTGCTGCAGCCCAGAAACTTAAAGGCACCCATAGAGACCCTAAAGTGTTCACAAGAGGTATGTTACAGGCCTGTTTACCCATTAATGCTCACAGCAGCCAAAAGCAGCCTCACAACTTTAATGATAATTTGCAGGCAAAGCAAAGTAAAGAAAAGATTTGATCGAAATCATTACCAACATCTCTCCTTCAAATATTTTGTAAAAGTATGCTTGATTAAAAAGGTATTGCCAATAGTATCATTGATCCATACAACAATTTATAAAGGAGCTCGTAAGCATTATTGGGGTAACCTTTCAAATGCTGAGGCGACTTCAATCCAAAGCACAAGGACGCAAATATCTTTGAAAAACATCTAAACCCTGTCATGTTGGTATTCATTTGAAAGCTCTCGCTGAGTAGTCTCAGATGAGTACCCATGTGCCAGGGTTTCGGTCATTTCTCAGCTTTTTTGCTTCATGGTGTATTGGAAAAATTATCATCAGCAGCATAAGGGTTAAAATGGTCCTGTTGAATTGCCTCCAAAGTAACTGGCCTGTTAGAATAACGGGCCCCGTTACCCCAAGTTTCCCACATAAAGCAAAACCAACACAAATGTATTTGTTCATTCAATGATGTGTTAACAGGCCCTTAATGAGCACATTACTACATGCTCGTTATATTGACAAGTCAGTTCAAATGTAACACTTGTTTTGGGAGGTGTTACTGGGTAAAATAATAATGAAAGTCTATATTCTTGTTGGTGGTGTATTTGGTTTATTATAGTGTCACCTTTTTACACTAGGTGTGGTCCATACCCTTTATCTTTTGTAAACAGTAATCAAGCTATTAACACTGTTGTGATGACATGTCAATATTCTACACTAGGTGTGGACCATACTCTCAAACTAAAAGTCATTATATATTTTTAAGTGGGTTTTAATGATCATTTCCAATAAACACCATTTCCTATTAATTTCCCTTGTGACACAAACATGCCTGTTGATTTGATAGGCAGATAACATGCATATAACATACCCGTTACAGGTACGTCAAGGCCCCTGTACGAGCCCATTAACATTTACCTCTGTAGGAGAAGGGCAGTATCGTTTAAAATATTGTTAATGTATGATACTGTTAAAATCTTTAAGGTTCCAATGAATTAATCTAAAACCATGTTTCATTCTCCTTTTATAATGAAGAAGCTAAATAGTTGGGTTGCCCAGATGAGAATATACATTTTGTTTCTTCTCTAATTTGAAGATTCCCACCAGGGAATTAGCCAGGATTTTCATAACAGGGTGTCCAAATTGGGATTTCAAGAATTTAGGTTGTCCAAAATCCCTGAATGAAAAAGTAAAAATCATTACATTGATTATGTACATCAGAAAATAAAGTAATTATTTGCTTGATTCTTCGAGAAATGTCTTTGTAATTATTTTGAAGGTAAACTTTGTAGAAATTTAACTTGGAATTAATATTTACAAAAAACACATACCAAAATCTGGGTTGTCTTTTTACCTTAAATCAGGTATTTTTCATGAACCAGTGAGTTCAAAAGAAACCCAGACACCCTGCTGGCTAAGACCCCGGTTCCTATCAGAAAACTAGAGGATTTCTGGAATTTTAATTGATATTCCCTGTGGTATTCACATGGATTATTGTCTGGACTACACCTGTAATGCAAGACAACAGCTACATAAAAGTCACATCTATCATTCAAATATCCAATTGCAATATGATCCCTCAAAACATCTTGGTGAAAATATCTTGGGAAACAGGAAACTTCCTGTTGATAGAGTACACATCCCTGTACAGAGCAGGAAGAGGCAGGAACAATGGTTAATGCACAACTACACCTGTATTAGCCAGTAGAGCACACACCCAGGTGCAAGGGAGATCAGAAAAGGAATTGAAATTATGTGCTCAGATCAATATCACAGCTGGGAGCTGAGGGAGTCCTTACCTTTAGCAGTCAGTTTTCTAAGAAGTGCTTATTTTTGATATTTTTAGCTTATAACTTAGATGAATAAAAACAAGAGGATATGAAACCAGCTACTCAACCTAAATAACCAGTCTGCAGCGAATAGCCCAAAAGTTACTTTGGTGTGCACCTTTTCTGTGGCTGTTATGTATGCGATATGAGAGCCCTCATTGCTCTTTGTCTCCTAGTGACGCCACACTTAGGCTAGATTAGAGACCCAAGGGATAGCCAGGTCTTCACTATAGCAGATATAGTAATCGGTCTCTCACTACATATCCCTTCTTTTATTCATCTAAGCTTATTCTAGAGTCATTTATAAGAATTTGAAGGATGGTGTAGTGAATTGGTTGGCTGGATCTTTAGACTGGTCAAATACATAGGTGAACCTTTTCAGTTTATGCTCTTAAAACATGAATAAACTTTGCCTAATGGTACAAAGGTCTTGTACCCCCTTTAACCCTTCAAATACTTCAAGATTTCTTAAATCCATCTAAACCCTGTTATGTTGGTACTCAATGGAAAGTGTTCTCTGAGTACTCTCAGCTGAGTGCCCACATGCCAGGGTATAGTAATTTTTCAGTATTTTTCCATCATTCTGTATTGGCAAAATTGGCCACCAGCAGCATGAGTGTTAAAGCCTCTATTAGTGGTGGAAAAATTTCTTCGAAACTCAAGTTATCGGTTCGTTCTGTGCCATGCCTGAGTGCTCGAGCTTGAAAAGTTGTAGCTTTGAAATAACAAGCTCAGGCATTGTTCATATTGTGAATGAATTACTCCCTATTAGTAACTTAAAATCTGCTCTAAATAGTTATCTGTTAACTGACCACTCCTCTCTGAGTCATAAAAAAGAAAGAAATTCATCAATTTTAGTCCGAACATTTGTATTATACTATATGATAGTATTGTTATGTCAATCTTGAGCAATGGAGTTGATCATGTGATGCCATTGGACCACTATGGAGATAAGTTTATAACTTTTAGTGTATATATCCTGTGTCTGGTTAGAATTCTATTGCATAGCAGTTAATGATTCTCCAACTAGACACCTTTATGTATGATTTTTTGTGTGCCAAATGCTATGTAATATACATCTTATAGACCGAATAAAATCACATCACATCACCTTGGCCTTGCTCTGGCTCAAGCTGTCAGTCATAAAACAGCGATCCATTGCTCAGCTGAGGGAGACTGTGACATTTGTGTTGACTGATTCAGCCATCTTATTACTTATATTTGTGCATTACAATTAAAAACCGAGCGCTCAAATTAAAGAATCACAGAGTCCCAAAACTAGTCTCTACACTTATTATTTCAAAATTTGTGTGGCTCTGTGAACGATCTCTAGAATGTTAGATACTAGAGATGTGTGACGAGTTATTGATTCCAAACTAAACTGTTATTTTACATTGAAATCTTTTCCCAATATTTCTGAAACTTTGAGCATTGTAAAATCACACATCTCTAGTTTCTATAGAGTACATGTATAATATAAATATAAATATAAAATATTAATATAAAATATAATATAAAGTCTGCATTATATTTCCCAGTGTTAACTCTACAGATATGAGCGACATACAAACATTAATCTTGACTTCCTATTGTGTTGCAGTGTTCAGTGGTATTTATAAATAAAGATTTATTTATGTACAGACTTGTGTTATTATTTGCGAGGTAAATTTATTTTGGGGATCCATTATCCAATGAATCCAAGCATGCAGGGTCCTCCTCAACCCTTATCCTGTTGGTGACTAATTTTGCTTACACAAAATCATGCAGAAAAACTGAAACATGACTGAAACCCTACCACATGGGTACTCATCTGAAAGTACTCTGAGAGAGCTATCCAATGAATCCCAACATGACAGGATTTAGATGTTTTTCAATACGTTCTTGTGCTGCAGACGAAAGTGGTTAAAGGGCAAATGCACCATCAGAAAGAGTTAGGTTCAAAATGATCTTATACATGTCAACTTTCAAATAATACCTCCCCCAAACCTGTCCTCTTCAGCACTACTCAGTTATAGCTTACAGAAGTTCAGCAAGTAACAGTCCTTAGGCAGCCCTAGAGGGCCTCCATGCATCCCAAGATGCACTCTGTTTTTGACACCTAAGCACCAGCCTGTGTCACCAGTGCTTAAGAGATAGCAGTAGCAGGGAAGCCTGGCTTTCCCTTTCTTGCTGATTTTTTTCCTGGCTCATCCCTGATCACAATTTTTGGAAGCAAATAAAACTTCAAGAAATAAAACTTACATAGTATGTCAGAATTGAGCGATCAGGAATTTGGAGGAATGGAAATATCTGACTCACCTAGGGAACATCTCCATTAGAGCCACATGATTCTTTACTCAATGGTGCCAGGTTCTTTACTCAAAGATAGCATCTTGATAACAGGATGTGAAGGAATACACACACTCACTTGAATAAGTCCTACACTATTCCCATGAGTGACTGCTAACTGACACAAGTGTTGCAATTTCCTGTTAGTGATTAGCACAAACTGATTTCATAGCAATTAGGAAGTAATGGTTTCTACCCAACAATAAGCTACAAATCAAAGACAAACCACATAGTATAACTTCCAAGGATTGTTGGAATATACAATAGAAAATTGAAGAAGTTCAATCTTTGGGAATTGTGACAACTCAATGAAAGCCAGTAATGTAAATCTAAGCAGGAAAGGGGAGCCGTGCCCCCTATTACTGCTATCTCTTAAAGGGCAAATGCACCATCATGATGATTTAGGTTCAAAATGTGCCTATACGTGTCACCTTTCAAATAAGACCACCCGCGAGTCTGTCCTCATCAGCAGTCCTCAGGTATGGCTTATGAAAGTTAGTAAAAAGCTGGCCTCAGTCTGGATATAGAGGCTGACATTATCAGAAGTGGTGCTTAGGAAGTGACTGCCAGTCCTGCTTTTTGATTGGTTGAGAGATATCAGTGGCTGGAAGTGACTGCCACTGATATCTCTCGACCAATCAGAAGCAGGACTGGCAGTCACTTCCTAAGCACCACTTCTGATAATGGCAGCCTCTATACCCAGGCTCAGGCCAGTTTTTTACTAACTTTCAAAAGCCATATCTGAGGAGTGCTGAGGAGGACAGAATTGCGGGTGGTCTTATTTGAAAGGTGACACGTATAGGCACATTTGAACCTAAATCATCATGATGGTGCATTTGCCCTTTAAGCACTGGCCACACAGGCTGGTTCTTAGAAGGTGTCAAAAACAGAGTGCATCTTGGGATGCATGGAGGCCCTCTAGGGCTGCCTAAGGCATGTTACTTGCTGAACGTCTGTAAGCTATAACTGAGTAGTCCTGAAGAGGACAGGTTTGGGGGAGGTCTTATTTGAAAGGTGACATGTATAAGCTCATTTTGAACCTAAATCATTCTGATGGTGCATTTTCCTTCATTCAGCCTATTTGATCTAAACACCGTTACATTGAAAGAGTACATTTATATCTTATTTGCTGCAGTTTCAAAGCCATGACTCCTTACTGCATCGAGTCCATCCTTGGAAGCTGAGCACTCACACACATCCTTGTAATTCTGAATTGTGCGATCGTTTCATATCTTTCCCAGTACAATCTAACTTTTATTTGGAGGTGTTTGGAGCGGATGATGCCCTAACCTAACTCTAACCCTAAGCCTAAGCGGACTGAAAACAAGAAAGATATTGTAAAAACATAGTGAGACCAATCGCACAACATTACAGGAAATGTGCACATAGCTCACAGTAGCCGGGACTCCACTTGTGGAGTCTTCCCTTTGGTACCAGGCTGTGCATCCTGTCATTCGCTCTCCCCAGAGAATATGCTATCCATCTGGCAGGTACTGGCGTGCAGGTCCTTATCTATATGGGTCAAATGCAGTCAGCTGAAGGGGTTGTTAACACAAGAAGAGACAGTCTTACAGATATCCACTTGCAGCGGAAAATTGAGTATAAAAGTGGTTTTTATTGGAAATGACTACAAAATAGTGGTATATTTAGGTAAGGAAGTATATGGTACACGGGCCTGCAGCTTAATGTAGGAATTTAAGCGTGCTCTTGAGGGTTGAAAGTTGTAACTAGTGATTTTAAAAAGTTCTATGTGACCATTTCCTGTCATGAACGCACTCGTGCTTCATTGACCACTATCATTTTAGTTTTCGAGGTGATCGCACTGCTCAAAAATATGTACACACACACACACACTCACTGCAGAAAATGGACCAGGAATAAGTCCACCTAAAAATGGTAATCATGTCCGGTTAGTGCTGCCATTGCCAAACTCTGACGTCATCAGTCATCAAGTTCTGCACCGATGTCTGGAAGGCCTCCTGCTGAAATAAACGACCTTTTCTTTACTGAACCATCTTTTTACTGAACGAACCTAATTACTGAACAATTTTTTAACTGTGATGTTTTTACTGAACATTTTTTTAATGAAAAATAAATTTTACCGAGTGATTTCGTTCCGAACAATTTACTAAACAAAATATTTTACTGAATGGTTTTAACTAAAAAAATAGAATAAAGTATGATTTTTTTAACTGAACGAAAAATTTTACGGTATGATTTTCTTTCTTGACAAAAGATTTTACTAAATGAATTTAATTACTGATTGCCAAAAACAACAGCAAAGAGAACAATGAAATACTGGACGAACATTTTCAACCATTCTTTTTCTTGTATGAAAAATATCTCATTGTATACGAATTCTTTTCAGAATTAAAAAGAATCTATACAGGTCATTTTCTCTTTGACTCGCAACTACCCCCCCCCCCCCCCCACCCCACGTTAATTTTGAAACACGATAAGCACAACAACACTTTTAAAGTTCCAGGTTCTTGTGTTGACATCAGAGCAGTGAGTGGACACAACGCTGACTGTGTCAAGCTAGTGGCATACAGTGCCGACACTTAATTCACGCACTAAATGCGCGGGTAGCCCGTGCATACTACACGACCGCATACACGATTGGCACCCAGTTTCATGGACATGGATGCATGTAGTACCTCAACGTAAATGTTATTAGAAAGCTACGCTAAGGTCATTGATGTGCTTGGATTATTTTTTGACATGTTATCCATGGGGTTTTATACAACCAGGCACTGGCAGATGTCTGGTCGACTGGTGCAGGAATAAGATGTCTGTACTGTATCTCTCTGATGCCTCGTGCTGGATTCTACCCCCAGGGCCATCTCTAGTGGAGGAGTGGAGCAGCAGTGTGTAGGTTATGTAAACAGTGACTCGGCCGTGGGGGAGGCCCCCGTCAGCTGTGCTTCCGGCTGCTCTTATTTGCCGGTACATACACACACCTTGCGGTAAGAGAATCTTGACTGCACGAGTCTGCTGTTATATGCTGGTACATACATACACCTTAAGGTAAGAGCATCTGGGTTGCTGCTCGAAGCGACGCGGTGCTTGTCTGTTTGCCGACCAGCGCTGCTGAGCGGCACGTGTTTGCCCAGGACCACATGGCGTCAGCTGCGACTCCCCGCCACTTCCTCCGAGCATTGATCCTGTCTAACAATGAACATATATAACGTTGGTAGTTCCCATTGTCTCATCCTCGCCTGGCCGCCAAGAAGAGGTACGCTCTGTCACACCACGCTCTCGACAAGAACATTCCAGAGAAATCTACAGCTACTCTAAGATAAGCAACCACTTAATCTAAGAGCTACGATACCAAGATGAAGTCTATCGCCTTGCGCTGCTGCCTAGTTAGCAGTAAGTACTCTTCAGAATTAGTCAATAAACGTATTCTTGAGAAGTAGTCAATAAAAGTACTCTGAGAAGTAGTCAATAAACGTATTCTTGAGAAGTAGTCAATAAAAGTATTCTTTAGAAGTAGTCAATAAAAGTACTTTGAGAAGTAGTCAATAAAAGTACTTTTGAGAAGAAGTCAATAAAGTACAGTGTACTAAAAATACACAACTCGGTAATGTTTGCGCAGATTGTTCTATTCACAAGAAGAGGAGCGTGGTCTTTTCAAGAATTAAAAAGGGACTCACGTGGGAAGTGCAAAAATCAAATTTCCTATCGCTTTTCGTAGCATTTTCATGGTTTGAGCAGAAATCATAGATCACCAGCAATACTCCGTAAAGACATGTATTTCTTGCAATATGTGTGTGTGCGCAGGCGAGAGTTGACATGTACACACGCCTGGTTGCCGCGCAGTTATTATAAGTGAGCATAATTGGGAACACACGCCCATGAAACGTAGCTAAAAGTAACATTACTACGCAAGCATTTAAGTCATGGGCCTGCCCTGATGGCCGAGTAGCTAAAGGTAGCTTCAATACGCAAATATTTAAGTCATGGGCCTGCCCTGATGGCCGAGTAGCTAAAGGTAGCTTCAATACGCAAATATTTAAGTCATGTGCCTGCCCTGATGGCCGAGTAGCTAAAGGTAGCTTCAATACGCAAATATTTAAGTCATGGGCCTGCCCTGATGGCCGAGTAGCTAAAGGTAGCTTCAATACGCAAATATTTAAGTCATGGGCCTGCCCTGATGGCCGAGTAGCTAAAGGTAGCTTCAATACGCAAATATTTAAGTCATGGGCCTGCCCTGATGGCCGAGTAGCTAAAGGTAGCTTCAATACGCAAATATTTAAGTCATGGGCCTGCCCTGATGGCCGAGTAGCTAAAGGTAGCTTCAATACGCAAATATTTAAGTCATGGGCCTGCCCTGATGGCCGAGTAGCTAAAGGTAGCTTCAATACGCAAATATTTAAGTCATGGGCCTGCCCTGATGGCCGAGTAGCTAAAGGTAGCTTCAATACGCAAATATTTAAGTCATGTGCCTGCCCAGATGGCCGAGTAGCTAAAGGTAGCTTCAATACGCAAATATTTAAGTCATGGGCCTGCCCTGATGGCCGAGTAGCTAAAGGTAGCTTCAATACGCAAATATTTAAGTCATGGGCCTGCCCTGATGGCCGAGTAGCTAAAGGTAGCTTCAATACGCAAGCATTTAAGTCATGGGCCTGCCCTGATGGCCGAGTAGCTAAAGGTAGCTTCAATACGCAAATATTTAAGTCATGGGCCTGCCCTGATGGCCGAGTAGCTAAAGGTAGCTTCAATACGCAAATATTTAAGTCATGGGCCTGCCCTGATGGCCGAGTAGCTAAAGGTAGCTTCAATGCGCAAATATTTAAGTCATGGGCCTGCCCTGATGGCCGAGTAGCTCAAAGTAGCTTCAATACGCAAATATTTAAGTCATGGGCCTGCCCTGATGGCCGAGTAGCTAAAGGTAGCTTCAATACGCAAATATTTAAGTCATGGGCCTGCCCTGATGGCCGAGTAGCTAAAGGTAGCTTCAATACGCAAATATTTAAGTCATGGGCCTGCCCTGATGGCCGAGTAGCTAAATGTAGCTTCAATACGCAAATATTTAAGTCATGGGCCTGCCCTGATGGCCGAGTAGCTAAAGGTAGCTTCAATTCGCAAATATTTAAGTCATGGGCCTGCCCTGATGGCCGAGTAGCTAAAGGTAGCTTCAATACGCAAATATTTAAGTCATGGGCCAGCCCTGATGGCCGAGTAGCTAAAGGTAGCTTCAATACGCAAATATTTAAGTCATGGGCCTGCCCTGATGGCCGAGTAGCTAAAGGTAGCTTCAATACGCAAATATTTAAGTCATGGGCCTGCCCTGATGGCCGAGTAGCTAAAGGTAGCTTCAATACGCAAATATTTAAGTCATGGGCCTGCCCTGATGGCCGAGTAGCTAAAGGTAGCTTCAATACGCAAATATTTAAGTCATGGGCCTGCCCTGATGGCCGAGTAGCTAAAGGTAGCTTCAATACGCAAATATTTAAGTCATGGGCCTGCCCTGATGGCCGAGTAGCTAAAGGTAGCTTCAATACGCAAATATTTAAGTCATGGGCCTGCCCTGATGGCCGAGTAGCTAAAGGTAGCTTCAATACGCAAATATTTAAGTCATGGGCCTGCCCTGATGGCCGAGTAGCTAAAGGTAGCTTCAATACGCAAATATTTAAGTCATGGGCCTGCCCTGATGGCCGAGTAGCTAAAGGTAGCTTCAATACGCAAATATTTAAGTCATGGGCCTGCCCTGATGGCCGAGTAGCTAAAGGTAGCTTCAATACGCAAATATTCAAGTCATGGGCCTGCCCTGATGGCCGAGTAGCTAAAGGTAGCTTCAATACGCAAATATTTAAGTCATGGGCCTGCCCTGATGGCCGAGTAGCTAAAGGTAGCTTCAATACGCAAATATTTAAGTCATGGGCCTGCCCTGATGGCCGAGTAGCTAAAAGTAGCTTCAATACGCAAATATTTAAGTCATGGGCCTGCCCTGATGGCCGAGTAGCTAAAGGTAGCTTCAATACGCAAATATTTAAGTCATGGGCCTGCCCTGATGGCCGAGTAGCTAAAGGTAGCTTCAATACGCAAATATTTAAGTCATGGGCCTGCCCTGATGGCCGAGTAGCTAAAGGTAGAATTGGTACACAAACAGTTAGGTCATGGGCCTGCCCTGATGGCCGAGTGGACGAAGGCATTGCAATTGACTGCTCGCAGTCTCTCACTTCGAATCCCGGCATTGGCAAGTGAGAAAGTTACTAGTAATTTGGGATTAGGTGGTGGTGTTTGTCGGATACTCCGGTTTCCTCCATCTGGCAGGCCGAAAATGGCAGGAAAGGTGACGATTGACAAATTTCAAGATTCCAAATTCAACCTTATAATTACACAGGAGAATCCAATAAAGACTGAAATGAACACGTTGTAATGGAATATCTGAAATTTCTGATGAAGCCACGATACTCTCTAAACGTTTAGTCC
Source organism: Maea johnstoni (assembly GCA_963942565.1). Taxonomy (NCBI): domain Eukaryota; kingdom Metazoa; phylum Annelida; class Polychaeta; order Spionida; family Magelonidae; genus Maea; species Maea johnstoni. The sequence continues at coordinate 1,596,759 of OZ012700.1, read as the reverse complement.
TTGCAGAAGCGCTTAACACTAAAGGGGCAGGTTCACTCGTTCTAAAATTTCTGAGACACCCCGAAACATACGCCCGATAATGCTGACAATTCTAAACTTTTTATTTTACCTAATGTTTTAACCATTGTAAAATTGTCGTAAAGATCTATAATACGTTTGAAAATAACTTTGGAATTAAAATAGGTTTTGCAAAATATGTTGTTAGTTTATGCAATGTTGAAAGTAAATATATATATCTCGCTCCTCCATCCAATACAGACATTTAATTCCTGCACCAGTCGACCGGACGTCTGCCAGTGTCTGGCTGTACAATAATCCATGGATAACATGTCAAAAAATAACCCAAGCACATCAGTGACTTACGTTGCTTGCGAATCAAAGATACGTTCAGTCGAGATGTCATCCATGCATTCATGCCTAGGAAACTGGGTGGCAATCGGGCATGCGGTCGTGTATTATGTCTTGGCTGCCCACACATTTAGTGCAGGAATTAAATGTCGGCACTGTACAATTTAAAACTCGACTGCACTTTTAAGAATGCGCAACACTATACTGTATCCGATATTCAATGTGTGCCAATCGGTTTGACCGCTAACACAGTTATGCAAACATCTTACATATTTCGCCTTTCACTTTCTCTGTACTTGCAGTGGTTCTAACTGGATATGTCATTTCCGAAAGTAAGCAACATATCTAAAATAGTTTGCTTTTAAAATGTTCTTATTGGTAATATCATAATTATCATCATTATCATTAAAATTATTATTACTATCATTATCATTATCATTATTATTATTATTATTAAAATTACTTTTTCTATTGTTTTTATCATTATAATTTATATTACTATTATTATCATTAGTAATAGTAGTAGTAGTAGTAGTAGTAGTAGTAGTAGTAGTAGTAGTAGTAGTAGTAGTAGTAGTATAAACAGTTGAACCTGTCTACATTGAACACTCACGGAAAATGAAAAAGTGTTCAATGTACGCAGGTGTTCAATGTATCGCAGGTGTTCAATGGAAAGTGCAGATTATCACACCGAGAATGAATTCCCTACGAGGGGTGATAATCTGCACTATCCACCAACAAGACGGGCAAAAACTGTATTGTTATACCAAACATTTTATAGGCCTAATAAGCGTCAAAATCGTAGGACAGGACCAGAGCTTTTTCGATGTTTAGCAGCAGCATTCATTCAATAAACCGTGTGATGAATCGGTGCACCGGTGCACCATGCAGTGTACTTAAACTGTACTTGTAATCGCCATATCCGTTGAAGAACTCTTGCAACCATCTAATGTCATAGTTATTTCGGTTTTATTAATAGTTAGTTGCTAACCGGCCGACCACATTTCACCCTGTACATGTCTTTTAATCAAATGCGGCCGGATGACATGGAATAAGGTAGATTATTGACTGGCAATTATTCACCCGCTTGTTCTATTATTACGCTCTTTCTAGCTGATAGCGTGAATTATTAAATGACTCTTAATATAGGGTGAGGTATAACAATATATATTTTTTGAATGCATTATGACATATGTTTATGAACTGCAGCATCTATCTATCCGTCTATACGTGAACCCACGAACAAATTAAGTTTCATTCATCCTCCCTCTGGAGTAGTCGGCAACAGGTGAATTTATATTTAACCTCCCCAAAATAGGGCTTTGAAAATGAAGTTTTATTTGTTCTTTAATTCACACTTGGTCCATCACAGCACAACATTTTTGAATGCATTCTGATTCTGCATTTTAGAATCTGCCATTTCTAATAATGGAATAGACAAGTGTTCTTGTTGCCATGCAAAATTCACCATTGGGTCTTATGATTGGCAATTTTTCTTTCAATAGTAATATTTGACATTATTTTTACAATATGTCAGGAAATACCATTAAGGATTCATACCGCTAGAAATGTTGAAACATGTGAAGTCTTTTGAACATTTAGAAGTATGAAACTATT
>OZ012700.1:1554794-1592294 GCA_963942565.1 Maea johnstoni | reverse complement strand
TTTCGAACTTTACAGTATATATATATATATATATATATATATATATATATATATATATATATATATATATATATATATATATATATATATATATATATATATATATATATATATATATATATATATATATATATTCCTAATTTGAAACTTTTATCATGTCCTGATATTACGTATACCTCTACTAATATAAAGAAGGTTTTCATTGTACTTGTCAACAGCAGAAGCAATTTGCTTCGGTAGCTCTACTCCGTTAACGAAATAAGATAGGAGAAAATGATCTATATTGACTGAATGTCATTGTGTAGAATTCAGATTAATTGGAAATGCCACATTATAAGAGTTAAGTTTTTTCCCTTTGAACGTTTATTCTCATTAACACAATAACATAAATCATCTCAAACTAATTAATCAATGGATCTCCAACACGCTCAAACATAAATCTTTCTTTACTTTTTCTTTTTCAAGCCGGTATAGTCTATAGCGGTGAGTAAATGCTTCACTTATTTTTGCCTTCACATTTGTTATGTCGTTTATTCATCACTACAAGCTGCTATAACCTACTCCTCAGAACACACTTCAACTTATCATGCAATACTTAGCAGATTCAAGGCATCTTAAGAAATATGCCCTGTCCTGTAATACTATTGGGCTTACAAATAGTTTTGCCTCTTTTATCATGACTAATCATGGTTAAGAATTGAGTGATATATAACTTATAGGTTGTATTATCTGTGCCCATGATTGCATGCTTGCTTTGTGAATCTTTAAACAGTACCAGGAAACCTTTTTCCTGAGCATTCCCTATGTCAGTATGCCTGCAGAAGCAAACCCTAAATGTTGTTTAGGAAATGGTTTGAAATATGAACACAGCAAAAATGAAATGAGATACTCCTACATCCATATTATTATTCCCGTTTTTAATTATGAATTTGTTTTATTGTCCTGTTTGAATTTACTAACTTTGGTGGTCTCGTTATACTTATTTTCTCTGTGTAATTTCCAGAACCTACTATAACCACAGCTTCTACTCCTGGCAAGTAATTTGTTTACTGTATACCGTGTTAATATTGCGGCAGTTTAATTAATGCGTACTTTGCGCACTCATAGAATCTGCATTCATTTAACTGCGCACTTTTATTTTGATATTGGATCCCTATGCTTGTACCGTTTAACACACTGATATGATAGCTTATCATTCAACATAAAGACCCTTCGTGGCCTCTGCTAGTACTGAGTTCAATTACGATGTAGACAACTTGCACACTCGTGAGTGGTCAAACATGCCGGTTGAAATCAGAGTTACTGATTGCAACCAAGATAACACTGTTCGTGGCTGGTGACGAAGTAAATATTTCACTTACCTATAGCATCTGGCATTTCCAAGGGGTTGGGCGGCTTGAATATAGCAGTGCCACCCTTCCCAAAAGTCGGGTAGGTTGCATACCCGTTGGCCCATCGAACAGCTTGAGCTGGAGGGTGTCAATGCGCAATAATTAATCGGCGCATCGATCGCATCAAAGGTAGTTATCCGCTGAGCGCATTAGTTTATATGTGCAATATAAACACGGTAAACAGTTGTTTGTGAAATAGACGAAACACCTCAATCAAAGTTGTATATTCTAGCTGCTAAAGCTTAATACTCAGAACACATTTCAACCAAACATGCAATATTTAGCAAATGCAGGACATTATTAGAAATATATCTTTTTGTACCAATGGGTTTACACTTTGTTAATTGTGCCTCTTATATTTTATACCGTGACTGATCATTGTTCAGAATTGAGTAGTATAGAACTTATGCATCCTGTTATCTGTGCCCATGATTGTATGTTTGCTTTTTAAATCTTTAATCTTTGCAGGAAACCTTTTTTCTGAGCATTCTCCATTTCAGTATGCCTAAAGAAGCAAACCCTAAATGTTGTTTAGGAAATGGTTTTAAAATATCAACACAGCAAAAAGGAAATCAGAAACCCCTACATCCATACGATTCTTTCCTCTGAATTTATGAACTCTTGATTTTGAATTTGGTATATTTATTGTCTTGCTTAAATATGTGAATTTTGATGGTCTCGTTATACTTCTTTTTTACCTCATTTCCAGAACCTACTACAACCACAACGACTACTCCTGGTAAGTAATTTGGTCATTGAGTAAAACAGAGGAAAAACCTCAATCATAGCTTCATATCATGCTGCTATTAACTCGGAGCACACTTACAATAAACATGCAATTTATAGCAAATTCAGGACATACGCGGAAATGTACCCTCTAATATTATTGGGCTTACAATTAGGGCCTGCTCTGATGGCCGTATGATATAAGGCGTTGACACTGATTGCTAGCTGTCTCTCACCACTGAATGCTTCGAATCCAACCCAGGACATGTGAGAAAGTTGCCAGCCACTTGTGGATAGGCGTTGGTTTTCGCTGGGTTCTCCTGTTTCCTCTACCAAGTACAACTGGCTAGTCACAACATAGTCGCAATATGCCAGAAAAAAGGGACGAAATTCCAAGTTCCAAACTTAAAATTAGTTATGACTTTTATATAATGACTTATCATTGTCCAGAATTGAGTAGTATAGCAATGATGGATCGTAGTATCTGTGCCCGTGATTGTATGTGTGCTTTGTAAATCCTTTTGCTGAGCATAACCTATTTCAGTATGCGTGAAGAAGCAAACCCTAAGTACGGTTTAGGAAATCGCTTAGAAATATGAAGACAGCAAAAAAGAAATGTGATACATCCATATCAACTTTTTCATTTTGAATTTGTTTCATTGACTTGCTTGAATATGTGAATTCTGATGGTCTCGTTATACTTATTTTTTACCTCATCTCCAGAACCTACTACAACCACAACAACTACTCCTGGTAAGTAATTTGGTCAGTGTGTGTAAACAACGTAACGCCTCAATCATTGCTTTATATCAAGCTGGTGTAACCTAATATTCAGAACACACTTCAAATAAGCATGCAATATCAAGCAACTATTTAGCAATATATCCCCTTATAGTATTGAGCTTACACTTACTTGTGCCTCATATCATATACCTGACTGATCATGGTTCAAAATTGAGATCTTTAGATTCACAAAGAATGTGTAGAGCAAAGTTTGCGAATTTACAGAAAAATCGATTTTTGTATTTTTTCAACTTTGCGAATTGGCAGCAACATGGATTGCCAGCTATACACTTAGAGTGGCAGCACTAAACATTGGGAATTTTAATTTTGCGTCCCAGGCTAAACGCAAACTAACGCAATCTTTTCCGAATTTACAGTAGTATAGCACTTATTAGTGGTATTACCTGAGCCCTTTATGTATAAACAAGTGTGTAAATCTTTAATCTATGCCAGGAGACCTAAGCTATCCCTTTTCTAAGCATTCCCTATTTCAGTATTCCTAAACTAGCAAACCCTAGATGCTGTTTAGGAAGTGGTTTTAAGATATGTACGCAGCACAAAAAGGAATGAGATACCCATACATCCATACTATTCTTGCCTCTTTTTAATTTGTTTTATTGTCTTGCTTGATTTTTAACTTTTGATGGCTCATTATACTTCTTTTTGACCTCTTTCCAGAACCCACTACAACCACAACTACTACTCCTGGTAAGTAACCTGGGGATTAAGTAAAATAGACGTAACACCTCAGTCAAAGTTTTATGTCCTAGCTGGTAAAACCTTATACTCAGAACACAGTTCAACAATACCAGCAATATTTAGGAAATGCAGGACATTTTTAAAAATATATCCCTTTACACTATTGGGTTTACAATTAGTTATGCCTCTTATATCATGACTAATTTTGGCCCAGAATTGAGTAGTATTGAACTTATGAATGGTATTGTCTGTGCCTATGATTGTATGTTTGCTTGGTGAATCTTTTTATCTAAAGCCAGGAAACCTTTTTCTGAGCATTTCCTATTTTAGTATGCGTAAAGAAGCAAACCCTAAATACTGTTTAGGAAATGCACTGTTTTAAAAAATGAAGAGAGCAAAAGAGAAATGCAAAACCCCTCCATCCAAATGATTCTTTCCTCTGCAACTATGAACTTATTAACTTTGACTTTGATTTATTGTCTTGCTTGAATATGTGAATTCTGATCGTATCATTATACTTCATTTCTATGTCATTTCCAGAACCCACAACAACCACAACAACTACTCCTGGTAAGTAATTTGGTCATTGTGTGTAATAGACGAAACACACCAATCAAAGTTTTATATTCAAGCTGCTATAACCTAATACTCAGAACACTCTTCAAATAATCATGCAATATTTAGCAACTATTTAGCAACATATCCCCTTATAGTAATGAGCTTACACTTACTTGTGTCTCATATTATATACTGTGATTGAGTACTTTAGATTCACAAAAGATTGTGTAGAGTTGTGAATCTACAGAAAATCGATTTTTGCATTCTTTCGACTTTGCGAATTGGCCGCAACATGGAGTGCCAGCTATACACATAGAGTGGTAGCACTAAACATTGCGAATTTTAATTATGCGTCCCAGGCTAAACTCTTAAAATCACAAAAATTAAATTAACGCAATCTTTTCCGAATTTACAGTAGTATAGCACTTATTAGTGGTATTACCTGAGCCCTTTATGTATAAACAAGTGTGTAAATCTTTAATCTATGCCAGGAGACCTAAGCTATACCTTTTCTAGGCATTCCCTGTTTCAGTATTCCTAAACTAGCAAACCCTAATTGCTGTTTAGGAAGTGGTTTTAAGATATGTACGCAGCACAAAAAGGAATGAGATACCCAAACATCCACACTATTCTCTCCTCTTTTTAAGTTTGAATTTGTTTTATTGTCTTGCTTGAATTTGTGAATTTTGATGGTCTCGTTATACTTCTTTTTGACCTCTTTCCAGAACCAACTACAACCACAACTACTACTCCTGGTAAGCAATTGGTGAATAAGTGAAATAGACGTAACACCTCAGTCAAAGTTTTATATCATAGCTGCTAAAACCTTATACTCAGAAAACAGTTCATCAAAACCAGCAATATTTAGCAAATGCAGGACACTTTTAGAAGTATATCCCTTTATACTATTGGGCTTACAATTAGTTATGCCTCTTATATCATGACCAATCATGGACCAGAATTGAGTAGTATTGAACTTATGAATGGTATTGTCTGTGTGTAAGTTATGCCTCTTATATCATGAGTAATCATGGCCCAGAATTGAGTAGTATTGAACTTATGAATGGTATTGTCTGTGCCCTTGATTGTATGTTTGCTTTGTAATGTAAATCTTTTTATCTGTGCCAGGAAACCTTTTTCTGAGCATTTCCTATCTCAGTATGCGTAAAGAAGCAAACCCTAAATACTGTTTAGGAAATGGTTTTAAAAAATGAAGAGAGCAAAAAAGAAATGCGAAATCCCTCCATCCAAATGATTCTTTCCTCCAACTTTATAAACGTTTTAACTTTGGTTTTGTTTTATTGTATTGCTTGAATATGTGAATTCTGATGGTCTCATTATACTTATTTTTCACCTCATTTCCAGAACCCACTACAACCACAACGACTACACCTGGTTAGTATATATATATATATATATATATATATATATATATATATATATATATATATATATATATATATATATATATATATATATATATATATATATATATATATATATATATATATATATATATATATATATATATATATATATATATATTTAAATATGTAAATATGTAAATAATTGTGTGTATACGTAATTATGAGTTGTGGGATGACCTTTAAAACTAAAATGACATTGGTTACTGAAACATGGATGCGTTGTGCGATCGATCTCACAATGTTTTACTAATGCATTTTGTTGTTTATTGACCATGTTATGAAAGTACAGATACAAAGTATTCCCATAGATAAAGTAAATACAAAAAGGATATACACTTGAGAAATACAATACAAGACAGACAAGATTATATTTACAATGCTATGGTAGCAGCACCCAGGATAAAAGATAGTAAAGTAATGAAACCTAAACCACCATTTGTACTCTGCATATGCTGACGTGTCTTGGGGAATGAATAAAACGTTTTAAAAATGAATCAAATGTTTTTCTTTGTGGGTTTGTGTTCTGCTTATGTTTTAAAACGAAATTTTTGTTTTCCTGTTGCACAGAGCCAACAACAATCACAACTACCACCCAAGGTAAGTGGCGATAGACAGAATAGATTTGACACTGTTACAATGTATTCTCTGCCTAGCATAGATACGTCATGTTTATGTTAATCATAACTCTTTTGTAGCTTTTTAATTCTGACGAAGTTGCAATTCATTCAAAAAGTACGTATTATCTAACTCCATGAATATGCTATTCTTGTTATGCATCTCACTCTCATGGCTTTATTCAGTTAGCTTATTCATTGCGCATGTACGGGCATCGATAGGATATGTCAACTTTCAATAAATGATTCATAAGTAAGTTTTCTTTCCACCTTATCGATGACTATACATCTAATTCATTAGTTTACCTCTTTCCCAGAACCTACTACAGCCACAACGACTACTGGTAAGTAATTTGGGAGCAAAGGTCATTTTGTAAAACACGTCAATCATAGTTTTATATCATAGCTGCTATAACCTACTTTTCAGAACACACCTCAACCAAACACACTTCTGCTGTTAAAATGTGAATTAATATCGAGCTAAAATGTGAAATAATATCGGACAGCCCTAGCGGAGACATTTGTATATTTTGTATTTATGCATTAAAATTCAACTTTAAAGAACTTTACGAAATATAAATACAAGTCAGCAATTTTACTAAAAGAGCTAATAAACGTATGGTTTATCAAAGATTTAAAATAACTTTTACCTTTTTCCTCAGAACCTACTACAACTACAACTACAACTACCAGTAAGTATTGTTTGCTGAGGAATTCAATTCAATACAGCTATATCAATTTTACACCTCAGGGGTAATAATAAGTTGTTTTGTACAAATTGCAGTTTTGCAACCATAATTACCACGCTAACTTTGGCAATGCAATGGCAATGCTGGTTTGTACTTTACTATGCTGTTGTGAATCAAGTATATTTCAGTAATTCAGATTTTGTAAAGTTAAGCATGACCATGACATATAAAACTACCTCATTTAAATGTAAATACGCTATCCTAGGCGTGAAAATGCAGATAGGTATTTCCAATAAACCATTCTGTTATCTATTTGATTGTGTGAAATAACATTGACGATTTCTTATTACACAGAGCCCACGACAATCATAACCACCACTCTAGGTAATGTATGATAGACCTAATTATCGTTGCATATTATAGTCTCGTCATTTCACTAAAATGAGATAACAAGATAGGGAATTTTATATATGTATATATGTATATATATATACATATATATATATATATATATCTATATCTATATATATATATATATATATATATATATATATATATATATATATATATACATACATAAACATGTATGTATATATATATATATATATATATATATATATATATATATATATATATATATATATATATATATATATATATATATATATATATATATACATACGTATATATATATATATATATGTACATATATATATATATATATATATATATATATATATATATATATATATATATATATATATATATATATATATATATATATATATATATGTTTATACATATATATATATATATATATATATATATATATATATATATATATATATATATATATATATATATATATATATATATATATATATATATATATACATATATATATATATAAATATATATATGTATATATATATATATATATATATATATATATATATATAAATATATATATATATATATATATATATATATATATATATATATATATATATATATATATATATATATATATATATATATATATATATATATATATATGTATATATATATATATATACATATATATATATATATATATACCATTTTCATCATTATCAGGAGTAGTAGTAGCAGCAGTAGTAGTAGTAGTATTGAACGATATTGGAATATATTTGAAAAATGAAATAGTAGTAGTAGTAGTAGTAGTAGTAGTAGTAGTAGTAGTAGTATTTTTACTTTTATACAGCAGTGCATACCATACTTTTTGTTATAAAATTTCTTATTTAATATATCTTCTTCATTTTCAGAACCAGTGTGCCCATGTGAGTATCCCTAGGCTATCTATTTTTTTAAGTTGGTATGTTTGATGATAGTGTTCAATAGAAATACCAATTTCTATTTTATAATTGTATGTCTTTTGGTTTATCATAGTATTTTTCTCTACTCATACGTGATGTTATGCCATGTTGATGGATGTTGTGTATGAGTGAGAAGTCATCTGTTTGAAGAGTTAGCACTCGATTTCTATGAACTTGCTTTGGCGTCGAAGGTTTTGTACACAATGTCATCTCTGTGTTAAGAACATCTTTAGGTGCTGTATCAATTAAATTGTCATATCCATCAACATTATTTTCTTTCTCATCATTCGCATCATCATCATCATCATCATCATCATCATCATCCTCATCATCACCATCCTCCTCTTGATTCAACCATTCATTTCCCCTGGTATATTTTGTTACTTTCAGATTCAGGAAGCGCAAGTGAGTTATCTTTATCCTTATTTCTGAGACGATGGATTTAAGAATATCATTATATGGTGAATTTAAGTTTAAATAAGGAATGCTTCCACAAAAAAGTGAAAGTGGAAAAAAGTGAGAAAAGGTTTATGTCCAATAATCTGTTATAGCTATTTTATGTTGTCATGGTAACATGCGAATTTCTCACCTCAGAAAGGTAGATATTACAGCCCACAGCTTCTTGTATCCTTGGTTAATAATATCTGTCTTAATAATATCTAGTTGTGGTATTTCCAAAAAGAAATAAAGCCCTCTGCTGCTCCACTAATATGTAGTTTTATTAAATGGCCAAACGTTTTTTCCAATCCATGGTAGAGGTAGTGACTTAACACATATATATAACAAGCTAACCGAGATAGAGTTAATACATATTTATCTACTTGAGTATATATATATATATATATATATATATATATATATATATATATATATATATATATATATATATATATATATATATATATATATATATATATATATATATATATATATACTCAAATAGATAAATATGTATCACTTATATCTGAGTGGCTTTGTGGTCTAAGGCGCCGCACTACATGGGTTCGAAAGTTGCCAGTGACTTGGAGTCCGGCGGTGGTTTTAGCCGGGAACTTCGGTTTCCCCCACTACTTACAATTGGCTAGTGATGAATTAGCCAAACTATGGCACAAACGTGACAAAAGACGTAATTCCAAATATATTTATATAGTTTGTCAACCACTTCTTACAAATTGAGAGTGTATTGATGAATGAGACCTGTTTTAAGGGGCCCAGCTCCTAGTTGTCCTAGCAACGCGAGGGGAAATGAAAAGTGCCAATTTATAACGACATTGTGCCCAGCGTGGATTAGGGTGATTCTCGAGGGAGGGTAAACAATGTAGATTTAAGGGCTTCTAAAGCATTAATATGATAATATCTTAGGTAATTTGGAAATATTTGAGGATTTGTTAATTATATTGTGAATAACTTTTCTTCTTCAAAATAGTTTCCCAACTTTGCTTTTAAATGCAAGATTTGAACAAGCAACTGTGTCTCTGCTTTTACTCGAGATTCCTCTTTTTCAGGTGATGGAGGCGGAAGTGAGTAATCTTGAGCTACAACTCTGACTGGGCAGTTTTCAGGAACTTAAATTAGGAGAAAAGCATATTTCAATGAAATAGGTTTTTAGTAATAGGATACAAAGACAATTGTGATACAATCACATGTCTTACTATAATAATAATAATAATAAAAAAAAATAATAATAATAATAATAACAATAAAAATAATAATAATAAAAATAATAATAATGATAATAATAATGATGATAATAATGATAATAGTAACACTTTTGATATTGCCCCCTTTCCACCTATAATGTTAAAAATCGCAGTATAAAATGGTCTGTGGATAGATATTGATGATTAATGTACTTACAGAAATTCCTCTGGAAATGGCAATGTCAATAGTCACATGAACCACAGAAAATGCCGGAATAAGTTAAAAACCTTAAATCACAAGTTTCAATGAAAGATCCAATAAAGATGACATACGCAATGTTCTTTACATATTCATTTGAATGTTTATAAACTTGTTAAAGATTTCAAGCAAACTATCTTTTTACCACGGCTGCTGCTGCTGCTGCTGCTAGTTGTAGTAGTAGTAGTAGTAGTAGTAGTAGTAGTAGTAGTAGTAGGAGGAGGAGGAGTAGTAGTAGAAGTAGTAGTAGTAGTAGTAGTAGTAGTAGTAGAATAGTAGTAGTAGTAGTAGTAGTAGTAGTAGTAGTAGTAGTAGTAGTAGTAGTAGTAGTAGTAGTGGTAGTAGCAGCGGCAGCAGCAACAGCAGTAGTAGTTGTAGTATTAATGGTAGCAGCAGCATCAGTAGTAGTAACAGCGGTAGTAGTATTAGTAGTGAACGATATTGAAATAAACTTGATAAAGGTAAAAATGTAAATAGTCTAATTGAGAATCACCTTGAGAAGAAATATATGCACTGTCCTTAGACACACTTGGAGAAAGAAAAAATGTAGAAGTAGTTGTAGTAGTAGTAGTAAAAGTAATAGTAGTAGTAGTAGTAGTAGTAGTAGCAGTAGTAGCTGCAATAATAGACTTATACAATCTATAAACTCTACCAGCATTTATTGTAGTTTTCAACTATATTCTTTTTGATTTCCAGGCCTACCAAAGTAAGTGACTACTGTATTCATATATTTTTTAGGTATCTCAAATCTTTGATTTAGAACCATCTCGGTAAAAGTAAAACCAACAACTAATCAATGTAGAGGTTCAACTTTGCATTGATAACATCCCACATCCTATTAATGTATAAACTGTTTGCACTTATATGTTCAAAGATTAATAAAGTTACTGGACCGAATAGTCACGCCATCGATATTAACCATTATGGTAACCAGTGAGATTTATTCAAAGTATTCAAAAGAATTCACGTGTTTAGAGAGTTTTATATTCTACCTTTTTAGTAATAACCTCAACATTTTCTATTTATAGAATATCTGTTTACAGAAATTCTCGACCTCTCGTTTTATCCTTAACTGATATCCCAAGGAAAGAACGTGTATTTCTGGATAGGCGATTGTTCCGTGCGCAGGGGGTTTCGTTTTGACAGAGATGTGGATCTACTCCATTGGTTTTTAGCACATCTAAAAGGGAAATAATAACAATAACATTTCAACATTATATCTTGAATTGTCAAGGGTATGAGATCCCCCTCTCTACCTGCGACTGTATCTCTGTATACCGAGCGAGGTTGGCATTGCTAGGCCGCCTTTGTGATGACGTATTCAATATCAAAATTTCATTTACTCATGTAGTCTCTTATTGCTAGGGTTTGCTTCTCTTTGTTTACGGGGGTCGAACGGGGTGACGACCATAAACAAACTCAAAAATATTGGATGTGCAAAAATAAGATCCATAATCATTGAATCTGCTCTTTTCCTTCAGTTGGAGATCATCATAATACTGTTCAGTAAGATCATAAATGTCTAACGCCCATTCCTGGTGTTATATATGGATGGGAATATGGATATTCTCAACACCACTGCTACGTACAGTTGGCACTATACTACTCCTCCAACAAACCACTTCAAGATCACGAATTGACAGAAACTGAGCGAAGGGAATTAGATTATAGCATTGAAATCCTATTTGGTATATTTCTGCCTCATACGACCAATAGAATTACGTAGTAATAAATGCATGGAATAAAAAAGTTCTTATCAAAGAATAACTTGTTTTGTGTTTTGTAGTAGTGGCGACTAAGGCATACATATTTATATATATATATATATATATATATATATATATATATATATATATATATATATATATATATATATATATATATATATATATATATATATATATATATAAATATATATATATATATATATATATATATATATATATATATATATATATATATATATATATGTATATATATATATATATATATATATATATATATATATATACAATAATATCAATAATAACAATTTAATCGCACTAATAATGATACACCAATAACAACAAAGGGATACACTGGTCAAGCCCTATCCTAGTCAAACAGTCTTCACTATAATTAAAGATGATCACGCTCAGAATTATATTCAGTCCATCCACTTGCCAGTAAATGTCCTGGTAGAGCACAATTAGTTAACAGCTGTTGTTGACTAAGTAATCTCCAAAGGGTCCATAAGCAACAAAAGACCAAACTCACCCCAGCCAGACAAATATCCTCTCATGATACCTTTACTTCTAGCATAATTCTGAGGCATGTTCGCAAATAATTCCCTCTTATAGGCAACTCCAAATTCTTGAATGTTGACCAGATTTCGAAATGTTACGGAATGTTTAAATACAAATCTCCAACCAGTGAAGTATGACTCACTTAGTGCCAGAACATCCCAGAACAGATCACCAACTTAGTCCACTGAATGTATATTTGATAGAGTCAAAAAAAGGAAAACAGATATATCAATGATACAAGAAACACATTGGGTCCAAGATGTCTATAATGATATAAAAGAAAATTGGAATGTAAATGTAATATTAACTGGGAATTCTAGAATTCGAAAAGGATTGGCAATAGTACTAAACAAAAGCTTAGAATATACAATACATAATCCAAAAATTGATGGAAATGGGAGATATATTTTATTAGACATAGATATAATGTTTATCGGCAAAATAACACTGGGCTCTTTATATGCACCTATTGACAAAATAGAAGAATTTGTAGAAGAAGAAATGGTAGAGTATGAGCTTCAGGATCTATTGAGAAGCGAAAATGCAAGTAAAAGATGATTTACATGGTGGAAAAAATAGCTAGAAAAGCAGGAAGGTTGGATTATATATGTTTGATTACGGAACAATTAACATCAATAATTTGAGAAAATAGAAATATGACCCCATACAGGTCAGATCCTGGTGTAATAACATCAGAATTGATAACAAGTAAAGAGAAAAGAGCACCGGGCATGTGGATATTAAATGCAGAATTATTAAAAGATAAAGAATTACAACAAAATATTAAAGTAGAAATAATATTTATAAAAAACATATGCCTTAACCCCATACAAGCAAGATAACCTAGAACAAAATGAAGAGGAAGTAGAATACCCCATAGAACCATATTAATGTGGAAAGTTTTGCTAGCACAGTTAAGAGAAGTTATAATAGAATTTTCAAAAGAAAAAAGGAAATAGAAAATGAGACTGAGAAAGATATGATAAATGAAATCAACGTTTTAGAAGGAAAAAATAAAAATAAACCTAATGAAGATATAGAAATTAAACTAGAGAATGGATTCTTCTCTGACAGCATATCACTGGGTATGGGTTGTAGACACTACTGCCGGCAAACATTGTGAAAAAGTCGTGAAAACGTCGTGAAATTTCATAGATCTGTGAAAATGTTGTGAAACAGCATCATGAAAAAATCACAGTTTTCATATCAAAACGACATGAGATTTCCAGTTTTGTGAAAAAAGGTGATAGCGAGCGTCGTGAAAATCTCTTGAAAAAAAGGCAAACGTCGCGAAAAAAGGTGAGCGTCGGGAAAATCAAGGTCAGGAGAAATTTGATGTGGTGGAAATTTTATGAAATTGGATATGCAAATAAGGGCCTCCCTCTAATACTAAGTGTAGAAGCCACCTCTTCTCCAAAGTTGAAAGACGGCATTTTGACATCTGCTTATCAAAAATGTGACATTTTTTATCACCCCTGCTGAGTTTTGTTCCAAATATGTATAGAAAAGTTAGATGAACATACATAGAATAGACACTTTTAGACAGGAAAGCATCTAATGAAGAATTAATTACTAAAATGTCTTTTTGAGCTCATGAATGTCAATTTTTCATGAAACCACATACACATGGCACCAACATTTCCTTATGTTTTAAGGTTTAAAATGTTTTAAAGGTGTTTTATGAGGATATAGGCCATCAACTGAGGCAAGTGATATATCAACAGAAACCTTATGGAATATAGAATTAATAGCAGACAGTGACCTGCAACAAAATAGTACATCTTGAGGTTGATTGCAGGTGTTAATTGAAGATATTTACCTATTTGTGTATACAATTGTAACAACTTTTTCAAAGCAATGGAAATTCACGACATTTTCAGGACTTTTCCAAGGCATTTTCATGAGACATTTTCACGGCGTCTGATAAAAAAGTCGTGAAAATGTATGTACAAATGTATGTTTTCATGACATTATCACGTTTGGCGCCAATAGTGTTTCAAGACAGATTCACGACATTTTCATCATGCTATTTTCACGACGTCATGAAAAATGAATATTTTTTTACGGCTTTTTCATCAAGTAATTTTAAGGAGCTAAATACATTTTCCTGACAGTTTCACGACATATTTTCACGACCAACATATTTTCAAAACAAATTCAGTAATCAGGAACTTTCACAACATTTTCATGGCCTTTTCACAGCCTTTTCACAACCCATTATCACGATGCCTGATGACAAAGTTGTGAAAATGATATAGGTGAAAGCTATATTTTCACGACTTTTTCACGACGTTCGGCGCCAGTAGTGAGACAGGGTGACCATGTCCTACCCTATATCTATGTGATATTTGCAGAGATCTTAGGGATAGTTATAAGAAATAATAAAAAATCAAGGGAGCATAAAATCCAAATATGCCGACGACACCACCATGCAACTGCTGAAATATGATATTAGCAATTTGAATAGAGCATTAGACACACTGAAGTTCTTTCACTGTATCAGGCTTATAAATGAATATTGAAAATACTAAGGTGATACAGCTTGGTGTTAAAGGGGACAGTGGGATAAAACATGGAAAAAGTAAATGAGAATGGACAACTGTTTTTGTGCTACTAGGAATTGAATTTAACTTAAAAGATGAAAAACATGTAAACATGTAAGTTAACAATACATGGAAAAGTGTCTGTGTTTAAGAGCCTAGTTTCAAGCATGATAACACATATCCTACTGTCCCTACCAAACCCATCAAGAAGATATATTGAAGAATATGAAGAAATGACTAGAGATTTTTTATGGAGAGGGAAGCCACCAAAATATAGGAAAAAAACTTGGAACACCCCTCTGGAGGATTACAACTACAGATGTACAATGTCTTTCAAAACTACTTGGATACGGAGATTCACCTTAACAAATAGTAGCTAGACAGATATAGCTAGACATTATCATATAGAAAAATATATAATATATGGGACTAGATACTTATCTACTATTAAAAACAACATGTCTAACCCGTTCTGGAATGATGCAACAAAATCAATGTATGATTTTGAGTTAATAAGCTGGCCGTTATAGGGAGATGATTTGCTAAGATTACCAAAAATGCTCCATTTGGAAAAGAGAAACACAATAATGTTTGCAGATGTACTAGACCAAACATGGAATATTTTAAGTAAGCAAGAAATAGAAGAACAAACAGGTGTAAATCTAAATTTTTCGGAATATATGGCATTAAAACAAGGTGAAAGCCAATTCATCAAGAATGCAAGCAAGGAAACCCTGAATAGTGGACAACATAGACCAGAGATGTTAAATTTGGTACTTTCCCCAAAGAAGTGTGTCAAGATATATACAGAAAATCTAGTCAATTTTCAATCAAAATACTGCAAGACATTACTAAGACATGGGAAAAGAATTTCGAAATAAAATTGGAATATGAAAATATAAAAAGGTCTATATCACTCATGAAAATGGTGACAAGAACTATGTATCTATATGATGTACAATTTAAATTGTGGCATAATAGAGTTGCAAGTTGCAACAAATTATAAATTTTTCAAAATGAAAAAAATTAATTATGAAGAATGTGAGTATTGTGCAGAAATAGAAATTGTTACACATGCTTTCCTGACTTGTGAGAGAACAGTTGTCTTTTGGAGGGATCTAACAATTTGGCTCCACAAGTTAGGATATCATAATTCCAGATTGGAAAAAGCAACCATCATTCTAGGGGACTATGAAAAAGACAAATTATTTAATCGGTCGATTCTGGTAGGGAAAAAATGATACATCAAAATAAAGGGAAAAGACAACCCTATTCCTTAACACTTTTTGAAATACTAATAGAAATAGAGAGAGAATCTGAAGAAATATATGCCATACAGAGTGATAAACTGGAAATATATGAAAAAATTGGGAAAGATACATACACAGACAATAATGTCATATACTTTTGGTAATTTTCTTTATTTGCTGAACATATTGATGTCATATATAATACAATGTTATACAAGGAAAATGGAAACATATTTGAAAAGTCCTCCCTCTGTATCCTGTATGTCAAACTATGGGAGGCACTTATCACTCTAACAAGTGAAAATATTGTAAGAAGTTTATTATTCACTGGAGAGATATTTTAATTTTGTAATATGTATATAAGTTACATGCAAATAAAGAACTTGGATAATCCAAAGTTCTTTGAAAAAACAACTTAAGTACTAAAACGTTAGAACGTTCCAGAATATATGATCAAAATAAATTCCACTATTACCCCGCATAGCAACACACACCCACACACATACTAACACACACACACACACACACACACACACACATATATATATATATATATATATATATATATATATATATATATATATATATATATATATATATATATATATATATATATATATATATATATATATATATATATCACATTAGTTTATATGGATGAAGTGACATTAATTTCAAGGGTGGAAACCCTAATGAGAATGTTTTCTTATCTCTGCAAAACGTAATAAGACATGCGGGGAGGCCGGTGGCAGTAAAGTTGCGATCAGAGGAAATAATTGCATTGAATGGAAAATATGAAATTAAATTTCTCGGATTTATCAGTGTTAGGATGACACTAGAAAAACTATGCGAAACCAATTACTCTAAAATTCAATAATCTTCGGCTGGTGTGGGTCGACAATCAACGATGATATCAAACCCATTTATATCCCTAGAAGTTACTCTGCTGTGTTATGTACATGTTAATTCTTTCACCACAGTTACCTAAAATGCGGCATCATCGAGATACATATAACATATCTCTAACAAAGGCATACATTGGGGAATTTGAATGGGAGAAATAAAAATATAAAACAAAACATCAACTTCTACTTTATGGTTCTATTCTTCACTAGAAAAGCACCATTCCAGAGGACGGTAAACATAAAATTTATTTTGTTTGCAAAATATTTCAGAGCACCCAGATATCCCTTTGACCACACATTTAGGGCTACCTACCCTATCTATCAGTAATGCATGAAGCTTGGCTAACAGACATACCACTGACGAATAAGATATTAAACATCTGAAACTGTAATGTAAAGCTGGGAGGCGGTGTCCATTAATGATATCACTCAATTAATTATAATCATTTCTACTCAAAACTATTTCCGTTAAATAATATCCATATGTTTGAATGTAAAATATGATATTGCATATGTCATTTGAGTTCATCCTAGTTATATTCAATTTGGTGAAAGATATTTTCTACGAAGTTTGTCCATTTAGCATCATTAACATACTTGTTCATATATTTTTACAGCTAAGAGTATTCTCGAGGGTAGAGTAGTGGAGGAACATATTTATTAGTCTCTACTGCATTATTCTACACAAAATGGTATACAAATATTCGTAGCTTTGGCTTGCTCTGCCGCTGAGTGACACGTTGTGCCCAGCAAGCGATTCGTGTTGACGGGTACTTGGGTTAACGACCTACACACCTTTATCACTAATTGTAATTCTTCTCACGCGCCCTGAACTGATTAGAAGTCAGGGATGACTGCGCTTAACTGGATTGTGTGACAATAATTCAATTTGTAACTACATTGCATTACTTACATCAAGTTAGCGTCGTTTACCAACTTTTAACTTTTGCAAGTTATTTGATTTAATAAAAGTGTTCAACTTTAACTTTATCAAAATCGTTAATAGTTTAGACTATGTACTTTGAGAGAATCTTTATTTTGCCACTTTGCCGAACTCTTTGCATGTCTGTTGTGTGACTTCCTATTTTGTTTTATAGCTGAATTATCTTTGCATAAAGTAGCTGACAATTTTTCATATGCCATACTGGTGTTCATCTGTGAATTCTGACGCGTACACATCGTCACCCACTAACATCGTCTGACCTACACCATACCAACAAAAACGATTAAAGTTAACATTTTTATTGTTACCGTCTCGAACCCATTAGGTAAATTCGGGACGATTAAGTAGACGTTAACATTACCTGTTATACAGTATCTCTTCTATCAGACATTCAGACCATTTTCTGCACATTTACTTAGTATATCCCTATTTTTCACGTTAATATTTTATAAATACGTAAACAACTGTTTTCATTGCCTACTAAGAGTAGTAATAGTAGGATATTTGGCCCTTTTCAATCACATGAAGATTTCCTAAAGCTTTTGCAGTTTTTAATTTCAAAGCATTGTCACAATACAATGAAATTACATGGAAATCCTAATCTTTCTCTATTTTTCTTTGACCTAATTCACCCAACAGACTTTTTGTCTGATAAGCAATTGAATAAAAAGGCTTTGTAAAATTCAAAAGAAAGTTTTACCCAAAGCAGGAATAATGTATAAAGTACAACGCAAACGCACATATCAACCTTGAGTAAGATTATTTTCATCATGCACTAATTACTACATAATCATAAAGGCCGTTTAGTGGCATAATTGTAGAGTTCAGAAATTCAAAGACAGAAAGACAGAAATTCAAATAGGCTTGAAACGTCATATGTAGGTCCCATCTCGTTGGTTTGTGTCAATGTCCCAACTTTGAAGTAGTTCCAAAAGGTATCGATGTCATCGCACCAGTCATCATACCCTGGGATAACTACTTCCCGGAACAGCAACATTATGGTCCCCAGCTGAAGAAAAAAGTGCAATTTCAATGGGGACACATAGTAAATTCAATTCATTTCTTCTCCCGTCTCCCCAAGATAAATAAATAGGTGTCACTACGAAGGCATACTCAAAAGTGTACTGCGGATGTGCACATTAAAGGTGGGTGACTCTTCTATAAAAGGACTTTTCGGGGAAAGTTGAATATCAACATCCAACGCATTATGCTGCCATTCTCTCATTTTTAGATAAGGCGAAGTGGTCAGAAAAACTAAAAGGAGTTCTAACGTAGTCAAAAGTTCTAGCTATCTTGCTTTTCTAAATGTGTTTTGCAATGGTTAAAGTTATGCCCTGTACTTTGATATTGACAATAGTGTATCACCATTATAAAGTTAAAACCTACGTCGCTTGGTTCGGCTATCCAAAGTGGGATATTACCCAGCTATAAAAGTTTTACACAAAACGAATTAACTCACCTTATTTTGAGTTACCTGTTAAAATATTGATAATGATATATTATGATATGTTATAATGCCATTATAAACATCAGCACTAATACAATAATGACTACCCCTACTAATGCTACCACTACTAGTACTTTAATACGACTTTGATAATAATAATAATTATGATAATAATGATAATAATAATAATAATAATGATAATAATAATAATAATGATAATGATAATAATAATAATGATAATAATAACAGCAATAATAATAATGATAATAAGATAATGACAATTTCAAAATAGATACATATCACTTACTTCCATTGCCTTTCTCTGAAAGCAAAGATGGATTTAATGAAAGTAAAAGTGAAGCTATAATGATACATTGTTCCTTCATTGGGGATTTTATGTCCAGTTTATCTGTTAAGTTGTCATTAAAGTAAAACGTACTAGACAAGAAATATAACTTATCTTCACTTTGTGAATATGTATACTGAAAGTATAATGCTCTTTCATACATCATGATATTTTTCCCTTTTAGACAACTCTTTTATTGCGAGGGTTTGTAATACTTTAATGAACGATTTGATATTTCTTCTGAATGACATAGAATAATTACTAATTTAGAAAATATAAAGCTATATATCACTTACTTCCCTTTCCTTTGTCTAAAAGCAAATATAAATTGAATGAAAGTAAAAGTGCAAAGAAAATGATACATTGCTAATCTATTGGGGATGCATTTTTAAGTTTATCTGTTAAGTTGTTATTATAATAAAACGAACAAGACAAGAAATATATCTAATCTCCCCTTTGTGAATAATAATACTGAAGGTATAATGCTCTTTTCATACATCATGATATCTTCCCTATTCAACAACTCCTTTGTTGTGAGGGTAGGTAATACATTAATGAATGATTTATTATTTCGGCAGAATGACATAGAAAACATACAATTTTAGAAAGATAGATACATATCACTTACTTCCATTCCTTTTCTCTGAAAGCAAAGATGGATTAGATGAAATTAAAGTGAAACTATAATGATACATTGTTCCTTCAGTGAGGAGTTTATGTCCAGTTTATCTGTTAAGTTGTCATTAAAGTAAAACGTACTAGATAAGAAATATAACTTATCTTCACATTGTGAATATGTATACTGAAAGTATATTGCTCTTTTCATACATCATGATATTTTTCCCTTTTAGACAATTCCTTTGTTGCGAGGGTTTGTAATACTTTAATGAATGATTTGATATTTCTTCTGAATATATATATATATATATATATATATATACTTTATTGACGGTAGTGTTACTACCAAAATATATATCAGGTTACAAATAACATGTCTAATAATATATTGAACGAAAAAACAATAAACAAAAGGAAGAAGAAATAAACAGCGGAAAGTAAGAAAGATTTCAATATACACACAAAATATGGTGAGAAAAATGGTGACGGATTTTCTCCCAGTGGTACCCTTAAGGGGTTATTATACATTAATCATAGTCTGAGTGTATGCTAGGGTCTTTGTCGCCCGGGTTATGCACACAAAAAAGTATAGAGATCTATCCAATCCCTTCCTTTTGTCTTAAATTCTCACGGTACATCTCGTGTATGTACTGTCCAGATATCACCCACAAACACTCCATCTGCTCAAAAGAATATCCTTCACATTGTTTGCCCAGGAGGATTGACAGGATATCACCAGTTAGACTAAAGTGCGGGTTACCAACCTCCATACGAGCCGTTATTTCCCAGCAAACACAAAACATTTGTGCTATGTCTACAAAATATTTAACCCAATATCTGTGAAATATTACTGAAAATGTTTATTAATATTAAAACGTTTGGCCTGAAAATTATTACCATAATGTTTCTTATAATGTTTGTATTGTTATTTTTAAAACATTTCCAAGATACATTAACACAATATTGCAAAAATTATTCATCAAATGTTTCTGAAAAATATTTATTAATATTAAAACGTTTGGCCTGAAAATTATTACCAAAACATTTCTTATAACATTTAAATTATTATTTTCACAATATTTTGAATACATATTTATACAATGTTGCTTAAATTATTCATAAACTATTTCTAAGAAACATTTTGACATTGTTGTCGAAGATATTTATCCCCATTGAAATTGCTGGCCTTGGAATATTATGCCAACATTTTTTGTAACATTTTACTCAACATTATTTTAATATTTTTGAAATATTTATCTTTCCAGATAGTTGAGTTTTAAATTCTTTAGAGAAGAAAAAGTACTTACCAATCGCCCATAATTAATACACTTTTGAAATCCCCATTTTAGGGATTTCTTGCTCAGTCTTACTTTGAAAAGTATACTGTACAAATCATGCTTTCAAGATAGAAGAGAAGGCTACTTATATTATTTTTGTCAGCCCTAATCAATGCCTTTCGGAATGACACATATTGATATTTCATGCTTTTTAAGAAACCAAAAATTTTAAATCAATGCCAGTAATGATTAATTTATTTGGAAACTATTTTTTCCTAAATTTTCAAATCAATATTTCATGTTTATCGATCATATTTATCTAATTATAGCATAAAATATTGCTTTTTCAGAGAAGTTGCTAACAATTGTAGGATTATATATTTACTTTATTTAATATTAAGATAATAATGTTGAATTATAGCTATTGTTTTTGCATTTTGACATTATTATGTGGCAATATCATAGGGCATTCCTCAATAATATTTCTGAAATATGGTTTTTGTGTTAAAATTGGTATTTTTATAATGTTTTCGAATTATTAAAGGACTGTTTTATAGAAATGTTGAATGAAGAATTCGGCAAAAACATTTCAAAACATTTATTCAACATTTTGTTAATGTCATTTTTAACATTTCTTTACAGCTTAGTTCAGATGTTTCACAAATATTTCACAGAATGTGTTCTTGATATCAAACCGATGTTTAAAAAAACATTTGTAATATGCAGATGTATAACGTTTATTTAAAATGATAATAAAAGATAGGATAATGTTATCATACATTATCGCAGAAAATTATTAGTTATTATTTTCTAAATATATATTTAGATATTTAATTTCAAATTTGTTCAGAAATATTTTGTAACTTTGTAGATACAATACTTAATTAATATTTAAAGAAACATTTGTAATGGACAGCTTTAAAACATGTGTCTTTAAATGTTAGAAAAATTATAGTTTAATATTATCAAACATATTTTGGAAAAATATTGTTTAACATTTTATCAGTGTAAATATTGAAATTTTTTTATTTATAATTTTTCAGACGTTTTAGAAACATTTTAAAGAATGTTAATAAAACATTCATTTAATGTTAAAAACAACATTTGTAATACGCAGATGTTAAACATTAACTATAAATGTTGATAAAAGATAATATAATGTTATCAAACATTATTATGAAAAAAATATTGGTTAATATTG
This sequence comes from Maea johnstoni, assembly GCA_963942565.1. Lineage (NCBI taxonomy): Eukaryota > Metazoa > Annelida > Polychaeta > Spionida > Magelonidae > Maea > Maea johnstoni. The sequence goes on along the minus strand of OZ012700.1, from coordinate 1,569,338 downwards.
TGAGAAAATATTCCATTATTAGGCAGCTTTAAAAGATTTATTTTAAATGTTAAAAAAATTACAGTTTAAAATATTCAAACATATTTTAGAAAAATATTGTTTAACGTTTCATTAATGTATAAATTGATATTTTATCTATACTTTTTCAGACGTTTTAGAAACATTTTAAAGTATGTTAATAAAACATTCGATAAATGTTAAAAACAACATTTGTAATACGCAGACATTAAACATTAACTAAAAATGTTGATAAAAGATAACATAATGTTATCAGACATTATTATGAAAAAAATATTTGTTAATATTGTAAGAAAATATTCCTTTATTCTCGTAAATGTTTTACTAATATCATATTTTTATTGCATAACATTATTTACATTCATTATTTCACTAATGTTTTCCCTATGGTTATTGAACATTTTGCTAATGTTTTATTCATGTTTATTGTGAATGTTTCTAACAAATCTTTTTCAGTCCTTTTAAAAATATTTTGAAAATGTTTTGTGTTTGCTGGGTTCTGCAAACATTAGGTTGCGACTATCTTCAGAAGAGGGGCATTGTAGAATAAGATGTCTAGCATCATCAGGGGCGGACAGGTCACACAAAGGGCAGGCTCTTGCAAAGGCTGGTAACCCTTTAAGCCTGATATCATCCATCCGTAATAGGCTTGCATGGCAAACTAAACGTCCTAAGGTTTCACAAAAATAAATAAGAGAGGGATACCTGTCTGAGAGTGCCCACCATGTCAGATATCTGGGACTTGGATTAATGACACTTATCAAGTCCAAATTCCTCTGTAGGTTACATTCAACCCTCCAAAAAGTGTCCTCAAGGGACCATGCCCGATCCCATATAATTTTCTTCCATGTCGCCTTCTCGTAGACATGACCTCTCTCTATCATGTTGAGCACCTCTCTGGACAGGTTAAAGACTGACACCACATTCATTAGGTTGGAAACAATACTATACTCCTCGTCTTTTAGTGGAGTTCCAGCTTGGTCGAGTTGTTTGACTCTTTCAGAAAAAATAGTTTTCGCAACCGAGCCTTCTTCCATTGTTAAAATTGAGCGTATAAAAAGCATTTTTTTAACCTGTATGTATCTTTCCAACCTAACCCATCCAAGGCTGTAGAGACCACAAGCATTTGGAGCGCGCGGGTGAAAACGTTGGATTCTTTTACAAGCATAATTCTGAAAGGATTCTAATAATTTGAAGCTCTCTTCATTGAGTCGCCAGAGCTCGCACCCATATAATGCCACAGGGACCACAACCGACCAGAAAACCAGGTTACAAGTGACCATGGTTAAGCCACACTTACGTATCCCCATACCAGTCAGAGCAATTAATGTCCTTCGTGCTTTCGAAATTCTCTTCTGGATTCCACCTGTATCATTGTAAAAAATGGAGACATTGTTCCCCACATGATCATAATCCGTCCTTTCACTTACCCTGTTTGTTCCTAAGCGGAAGACTCTCACCGAAGAATTTATTTTGTGTTCTCTCATTGTCTCTCCAAACACTAAAACACCGCTCTTCTTCGCATTGAAATCGTATCTCCAGGTACGCCCGTGGGATTATACGATGTCCATCACCTGGTCCATTTTATGCTTATTAACACAAGCCGCTGCAAGATCATCCGCATATCCCACGGGCGCACTAGGTGTTTTGTATAACTTACAGCACAGTTGTGAGTGTTTCAGCTGAGTCAATAAAGAATTTATAAACACTGTGTACTTTAATAATGACATATAACCACCTTGATGAATTCCACAACACTTAAAGTCCACATAACAGCGGTAAAGAAGATGCCACGTTTTACCCGTTATACCACTGTCATAGATTTGTTTAAAAAGGCCCCCGATCCAGACAGAATCAAAAGCTTTAGCCACGTCATAGAATGCAACAATGCATTTATTGTTGTTCTCCAATGACGTGGCTATAGTCTCCTGCAGAATAAAAGCTGAGTGAATGCATGAATGTCCAGTTTTACACGCACCCTGGAGATCTGAGACAACGTTCGAATGAAAGTAAAAGTACAAAGAAAATGATACATTGCTATTTTATTGGGGATGTTTTGTCCAGTTTATCTGTTAAGTTGTTATTATAGTAAAACGAACAAGACAAGAAATATATATAATCTTCCCTTTGTGAATAATAATACTGGAAGTATAATGCTGATTTTTATACATCATAATATTTTCCCTTTTCAACAACGGCTTTTGTTGTGAGGGTAGGTAATACTTTAATGAATGATTTATTATTTTGGCAGAATGACATAGAAAACATACAATTTTAGAAAAAATAAATACATATCACTTACTTCCATTCCTTTTCTCTGAAAGCAAAGATGGATTAAATGAAAGTAAAAGTGAAACTATAATGATACATTGTTCCTTCATTGAGGAGTCTATGTCCAGTTTATCTGTTAAGTTGTCATTAAAGTAAAACGTACTAGACAAGAAATATAACTTATCTTCACTTTGTGAATATGTATACGCGAAGTATAATGCTGTTTTCATACATCATGAAATTTTTCCCTTTTAGACAACTCCTTTGATGCAAGTGTTTGTAATACTTTAATAAATGATTTGATATTTCTTCTGAATGACATAGAATAATTACTAATTTAGAAAATATAGCTATATATCACTTACTTCCCTTTCCTTTGTCTAAAAGCAAAGATAAATTGAATGAAAGTAAAAGTGCATCAAATGTTTTTTTTAATTTTATCAGAAGCTTGCAATAGATGACTACCAACTGAGAATCACTAGATCGATAACTCACTTTCGTTGCAGGTGCCAGGAAGCCACACTCACATGTGGGCATGGCAGGATAAGCTAGTAAGCATACAGTGCTTAACCTCTGGGTTTCTACTCAAAGATTCAAGCTTTGAGTTGAGGTAAATGGACCTTCAAAGGCTGATAATGGCAAAATCATTATAGTGAATACTTGTGTTGCATTTATGAGATTTCATCTATCAAATTTTCAAATGAAGTATATATTTTGGACTACTTATTTGGACAATCTAATATTATCTTTATTTCCTCTTGAAATATATTTACATTATCTAGTTGATTTCTAATGAAACATTGAGACACTTAAGTTATTTCAGGGTTTAGTGCCCCTTTACTCTAGTTCTCAAAACATCTTAATTATCTGTATACGAGGCAAATTAAATGTTACGCTTCCACTCCTAGTATTCAAAAGACTTCACGGACTGGCACCTGCTCACATGAATGATCTGCTATCCCATTTCAAGTTATGTGGTAAGGTACTAACGTATAATGAAATAAAGAGAACAAACATCACTTTTCTCAGAATATTTGACAATTCCTGTTGCATTTGTGTTTATACATCTGTCACTTTCATGCCATGCATGATTTCCATGTATTTAATCACTTTTCGTTGATGTGCAGTAGTTAAGTGCACCAATTAAGGAAACTAAGTTCATAGTAGCTAAATACATACCTCATTGAAATTCATCCCAGTAATCATATAAACACATGGTACCCAGCGAAATCAAAGTAGACGTCTAAGTATTCCAACAGCTAGATCTATCTGCCAGTCGACCCCACAGATAAAGACTATTTACAGTAAAGGTATATCTCAACTATAAACTTGTTTAATTTTGAGCTAAATGCTGGTATATTATTGAAGCATATATGATTCACACAACATATGAAAATATTTCAATACATCCAATGTTTGAATCACTAGTTTCTTCGAAGCACACACCTTTCTGGATTAACTTTATATACACAATGGGTTCAATATTACCAAAAATAATATTCCATTTGTAATGATTATATCGTATAGCCGATAATCCATACTTACCAGAAGCAGCTGTTGTGGTTGTAGTAGGTTCTGAGGATAGGGAAATCAATGTGGTTTATTTTAGTCATCGATTAAGTGGAGAGAAAAGTTCATGACATAATAAAGATAGTACTTGTATAGTCATAACTATGTATACACATGTTTGCAGAAACAGTTACTGGAGGAGGAAGAATGTGATGGTAAAGCACTATCTCTAATTTGTTGGATAGAGCAATGCTTTCATTGTGACAAAGTATAATGATCTTTTCATACATCATGATATGTTCCTTTTAAGACAACTCCTTTGATCCAAGGGTTTGTAATACTTTAATGAATGATTTGATATTTCTTCTGAATGACATAGAATAATTACTAATTTAGAAAATATAGCTATATATCACTTACTTCCCTTTCCTTTGTCTAAAAGCAAAGATAAATTGATTGAAGTAAAAGTGCAAAGAAAATGATACATTGCTATTTTATTGGGGATGTTTTGTCCAGTTTATCTGTTAAGTTGTTATTATAGTAAAACGAACAAGACAGGACATATATCTAATCATTCCTTTGTGAATAATAATACTGGAAGTATAATGCTGTTTTCATACATCATGATATTATCCCTTTTCAACAACTCCTTTGTTGTGAGGGTAGGTAATACTTTAATGAATGATTTATTATTTCGGCAGAATGACATAGAAAACATACAATTTTAGAAAAAATAAATTCATATCACTTACTTCCATTCCTCTTCTCTGAAAGCAAAGATGGATTAGATGAAAGTCAAAGTGAAACTATAATGATAGATTGTTCTTTCATTGAGGTTTTTATGTCCAGTTTATCTGTTAAGTTGTCATTAAAGTAAAACCTACTCGACAAGAAATATAACTTATCTTCACTTTGTGAATATGTGTACTGAACGTATTATGCTCTTTTCATACATCTTGATATTTTCCCCTTTTAGACAACTCCTTTGTTGCGAGGGTTTGTAAAACTATAATCAATGATTTGATATTTCTTCTGAATGACATAGAATAATTACTAATTTAGAAAATATAGCTATATATCACTTACTTCCCTTTCCTTTGTCTAAAAGCAAAGATAAATTGAATGAAAGTAAAAGTGCAAAGAAAATGATACATTGCTATTTTATTGGGGATGTTTTGTCCAGTTTATCTGTTAAGTTGTTATTATAGTAAAACGAACAAGACAGGACATATATCTAATCATTCCTTTGTGAATAATAATACTGGAAGTATAATGCTGTTTTCATACATCATGATATTATCCCTTTTCAACAACTCCTTTGTTGTGAGGGTAGGTAATACTTTAATGAATGATTTATTATTTCGGCAGAATGACATAGAAAACATACAATTTTAGAAAAAATAAATTCATATCACTTACTTCCATTCCTCTTCTCTGAAAGCAAAGATGGATTAGATGAAAGTCAAAGTGAAACTATAATGATAGATTGTTCTTTCATTGAGGTTTTTATGTCCAGTTTATCTGTTAAGTTGTCATTAAAGTAAAACCTACTCGACAAGAAATATAACTTATCTTCACTTTGTGAATATGTGTACTGAAAGTATTATGCTCTTTTCATACATCTTGATATTTTCCCCTTTTAGACAACTCCTTTGTTGCGAGGGTTTGTAAAACTATAATCAATGATTTGATATTTCTTCTGAATGACATAGAATAATTACTAATTTAGAAAATATAGCTATATATCACTTACTTCCCTTTCCTTTGTCTAAAAGCAAAGATAAATTGAATGAAAGTAAAAGTGCAAAGAAAATGATACATTGCTATTTTATTGGGGATGTTTTGTCCAGTTTATCTGTTAAGTTGTTATTATAGTAAAACGAACAAGACAAGAAATATATCTGATCTTCCCTTTGTGAATAATAATACTGTACATGTGGGCATGGCAGGATAAGCTAGTAAGCATACAGTGCTTAACCTCTGGGTTTCTACTCAAAGATTCAAGCTTTGAGTTGAGGTAAATGGACCTTCAAAGGCTGATAATAGCAAAATCATTATAGTGAATACTTGTGTTGCATTTATGAGATTTCATCTATCAAATTTTCAACTGAAGTATATATTTTGGACTACTTATTTGGACAATCTAATATTATCTTTATTTCCTCTTGAAATATATTTACATTATCTAGTTGATTTCTAATGAAACATTGAGACACTTAAGTTATTTCAGGGTTTAGTGCCCCTTTACTCTAGTTCTCAAAACATCTTAATTATCTGTATACGAGGCAAATTAAATGTTACGCTTCCACTCCTAGTATTCAAAAGACTTCACGGACTGGCACCTGCTCACATGAATGATCTGCTATCCCATTTCAAGTTATGTGGTAAGGTACTAACGTATAATGAAATAAAGAGAACAAACATCACTATTCTCAGAATATTTGACAATTCCTGTTGCATTTGTGTTTATACATCTGTCACTTTCATGCCATGCATGATTTCCATGTATTTAATCACTTTTCGTTGATGTGCAGTAGTTAAGTGCACCAATTAAGGAAACTAAGTTTATAGTAGCTAAATACATACCTCATTGAAATTCATCCCAGTAATCATATAAACACATGGTACCCAGCGAAATCAAAGTAGACATCTAAGTATTCCAACAGCTAGATCTATCTGCCAGTCGACCCCACAGATAAAGACTATTTACAGTAAAGGTATATCTCAACTATAAACTTGTTTAATTTTGAGCAAAATGCTGGTATATTATTGAAGCATATATGATTCACACAACATGAAAATAATTCAATGCTTCCAATGTTTGAATGACTAGTTTCTTCGAAGCACACACTTTTCTGGATTAACTTTATATACATAATGGGTTCAATATTACCAAAATAAATATTCCATTTGTAATGATTATATCGTATAGCCGATAATCCATACTTACCAGAAGCAGCTGTTGTGGTTGTAGTAGGTTCTGAGGATAGGGAAATCAATGTGGTTTATTTTAGTCATCGATTAAGTGGAGAGAAAAGTTCATGACATAATAAAGATAGTACTTGTATAGTCATAACTATGTATACACATGTGTGCAGAAACAGTTACTGGGCAATGTATCAATTGAAGGAGGAAGAATGTGATGTTAATGCATTATCTCTAATTTGTTGGATAGAGCAATGCTTTCATTGTGACAAATGCTTTCGAACAGGCCTTAAAAAGAAAACAACAATAGAGGAGGAAGAACGTGATGTTAACGCATTATCTCTAATTCGTTCGATAGAGCAATGCTTTCATTGTGACAAATGCTTTCAAACTGGCCTACAACAATGGAGGAGGAAGAACGTGATGTTAAAGCATTATCTCTAATTCGTTGGATAGAGCAATGCTTTTATTGTGACAAATGCTTTCAGACTGGCCTTAAAAAGAAAACAACAATATCGAACAAAAATTCAGTTTAGTTTTAGCCAAGTGTAGCTTGTAGATAAGTATTCATAAAAATGTTTATGTATTGATTTAAATTCATAATTGCAAAATATGCATATATCACAAATCTGATTCTAGGTAATAAACATCCCTTACTTAAACATGTTCTATAATAATGACGTTACTTACTTGGGGTGTTGGTCGGGGCGGCTGTAGTTGGTTCTGTGTAAAAAGAAGTGAATGGTACTGTTCAAGACTATCAACCAGTTGTTTTTATTGACTTAAATTCATAATTGCAAAATATGCATATATCACAAATCTGATTCTAGGTAATAAACATCCCTTACTTAAACATGTTCTATAATAATGACGTTACTTACTTGGGGTGTTGGTCGGGGCGGCTGTAGTTGGTTCTGTGTAAAAAGAAGTGAATGGTACTTTTCAAGACTATCAACCAGTTGTTTTTATTGACTTAAATCCATAATTGCAAAATATGCATATATCACAAATCTGATTCTAGGTAATAAACATCCCTTTCTTAAACATGTTCTATAATAATGACGTTACTTACCTGGGGTGGTGGTCGGGGCGGCTGTAGTTGGTTCTGTGTAAAAAGAAGTGAATGGTACTGTTCAAGACTATCAACCAGTTGTTTTTATTGACTTAAATCCATAATTGCAAAATATGCATATATCAGCAATATGATGCTAGGTAATAAACATACCTTATGTACACATGTTCTATAATAATGACGTTACTTACCTGGGGTGGTGGTCGGGGCGGCTGTAGTTGGTTCTGTGTAAAAAGAAGTGAATGGTACTGTTCAAGACTATCAACCAGTTGTTTTTATTGACTTAAATCCATAATTGCAAAATATGCATATATCAGCAATATGATGCTAGGTAATAAACATACCTTATGTACACATGTTCTATAATAATGACGTTACTTACCTGGGGTGGTGGTCGGGGCGGCTGTAGTTGGTTCTGTGTAAAAAGAAGTGAATGGTACTGTTCAAGTCTATCAACCAGTTGTTTTTATTGACTTAAATCCATAATTGCAAAATATGCATATATCACAAATCTGATTCTAGGTAATAAACATCCCTTACTTAAACATGTTCTATAATAATGACGTTACTTACCTGGGGTGGTGGTCGGGGCGGCTGTAGTTGGTTCTGTGTAAAAAGAAGTGAATGGTACTGTTCAAGACTATCAACCAGTTGTTTTTATTGACTTAAATCCATAATTGCAAAATATGCATATATCAGCAATATGATGCTAGGTAATAAACATACCTTATGTACACATGTTCTATAATAATGACGTTACTTACCTGGGGTGGTGGTCGGGGCGGCTGTAGTTGGTTCTGTGTAAAAAGAAGGGAATGGTAATGTTCAAGACTATGTATTGACTTAAATCCTTAGTTGCAAAAGATAAGCTTATCAGCTGCTGCATAAAAGACAGCCCTTCAAATTATTTTATAGTAGTATGTTTTCATGTAGTAGGTTCTGAGGATTGGGAAAAAGAAGATTTGGTTTTATGCTTGAGTTGTTAAGTCTTTTTTATATAAAATAACCATTGCACGTCATCAGTTACCAGTGGTAGTAATTGTATTATGTTCTGCAAACAAGTTATGAGAAGGTGTTGATTTGAAACCTATTTTCCCTTTGAAAGAGAACTCTTTGATTAACTATTAACCGGTTGTTTTTTCATTGACTTAAATCCATAATTGCAAAATATGCCTATATCAGCAAAGTGATGCTAGGTAATAAACATCCCTTACGTAAACATGTTCTATAATAATGATGTTACTTACCTGGGGTGGTGGTTGGGGCGGCTGTGGTTGGTTCTGTGTAAAAAGAAGTGAATGGTATTGTTCAAGACTGTCAACCAGTCTTTTTTTTATTGACTTAAATCGATAATTGCAAAATATGCATATATCAGCAACGTGATGCTAGGTAATAAACATACCTTACGTAAACGTGTTCTATAATAATGACGTTACTTACCTGGGGTGGTGGTCGGGGCGGCTGTAGTTGGTTCTGTGTGAAAAGAAGTGAATGGAACTGTTCAAGACTATCAACCAATTGTTTATATATTGACTTGAATCCTTAGTTGCAAAAGATACGCATATCAGCTGCTGGATAAAAGACAGCCCTTCAAACTATTCTATAGTAGTATGTTTTCATGTAGTAGGTTCTGAGGATTAGGAAAAAGAAGATTTGGTTTTAAACTATGCTTGAGTTGTTAAGTCTTTTTTATATAAAATAACCATTGCACGTCATCAGTTACCAGGGGTAGTAATTGTATTATGTTCTGCGAACAAGTTATGAGAAGGTGTTTATTTGAAACTATTATTTCGTTTAAAAGAGAACTCTTTGATTAACGTTTCTACGTGTATAAATACAGAGTATTGGTTAGCATGGCATGCCCTTTTCAAAGGCTTTCAAGATATGTGTGGGAGAACAAATATGGCAAGCAAAAAAGCAGGAATGAAAGAAAAGATGTCAGAAATAAAACCAAAACAATCCGGAAAGGGACCACTGTCGTAATTTGTTTACGTTCCCAACTGATAATAACATGTAAGTGAGATAGCAATGAGTGCAGGCAAGGTTCCAAAGGTGACCTCACCACAAATCATAAAGGTCCATGTTGAACTGTGCCTTGACGATAGAGCAATAGTTACAATATGACGTAGTTATGGTTAACACCGACGTTAAAGAATTATGCCTATCATATCTATGATATTTCCATTCTTACTTAAACATATACAGTATCAATAACGTCACAATCATGTGTAATGTAACTTACCTGGGGTGGTGGGCGGGGCGACTGTAGTTGGTTCTGTGTAAAAAGAAGTGGGCGGTGTTGTTCAAGACTAAAGACTATTAACTAGGTGACTATATGGCGCAATTCTGCCTCCTTAATAAAATGAGTTTACATAAAAGAAAACAGTGGGAAATATATCTATTGAGCTGCTGATTCTTTTCAGAAATTAGCAATGTATGTGTTTAAACTTCTATTTCATAATTGATAATTTATACACACGAAAAAATCATACACATGTCACCAACAAAATCCAGCGTGTGTAGTATGTAGGTTGAGGTGGATTATAAGGCAGGAGAGTGTTATATTCAACCAGTATTGGAAATAATTAGATAGAACTATTACTTTTAATGAAATATAAATGTATTTAAACTGGCTTAAAAAAGGAAACAACAATGATAAACAAGACTAATAAGCAAGATGTCAAAGCGCTATTTTTTCTGCCATTTAGCTGCTAAGTATTGACTAGCCAGTTTTATCTGGTGGAGGAAACCGGAGTACCCGGTGAAAATCACCGCCTAACCCCAAGTCACTGGCAACTTTCTCACATGCCTTTGAACCCAAACAGTGGTGAGAGACAGCTTGCATTCAGTGGCAATCAGTATTGGCATGTCTAACCTGAATATAAGTGTTCTTAATTACTCACATTGTTTATGTATTGGCTTCAATCCGCAAATACAAAACATACATATATCGGCAATGTGTTGCTAGATAATAAACATCCCTTACTTAAACATGTTCTATAATAATGACGTTACTTACCAGGGGTGGTAGTTGGGGCGGCTGTAGTTGGTTCTGTGTGAAAAGAAGTGAATGGTACTGTACAAGACTATAAACTAAGTGGTTTAATGGGCAATCTTTATCGAAGCATTTGCCTCCAGAATAAAGTCACTTTAGTCTAAGTTACGTCTGTGAGTTGATTATTCTTTAGAATTCTCAAGGTCTGTGCATAAACTTCAACTTCACAATTGCAAATTATACAGCGCCCTGCATATGTTACAGTAAGAGTGTCAAACCAGGGATTTAGTCAAATCCCTAAAACTTTCAGGGAATCTGTCAAATTCTTGTTTCACTCACGGATTTGGTCCCTAAATGTCTAGAGATTTGACTAGATCCTTGACAATAGGAGGGTCAGAATGATGAAATTGATTAACGTTGACTGAGATACTAATTATCATCATCATCAAGCAATACTTTTTGGCTGAGCATTGATTATTCAGCATTACTTTGTACCTCATTACTTTGATAATCAGGAATCATAAGTAGCGCTCAACTAAGCATAAAACAAAGGTAATTGTCATTCAACAATCCCTCTGAAAGGTCTCCAGTAAACAAGTCAAAAATGACCCACCTATTTTTAGGGGTTTAGTCATATCCGTAGACATTTAGGGACCGAATCCTTGAGTGAAACAGGAATTTGACAGATTCCCTGAAAGTTTTAGGGATTTGACTAAATCCCTGGTTTGACACTCTTACTGTAACATATATATATATATATATATACAGTCAAACCTGACCGAGAGACCACCCCCGAACAAGGACCCCCTCCCGACAAAGACCGCTCAAAATCCACCCGAGAGAAATTACTCTATATTTTCCCTCCGAATAGAGACCCCTTGTCAACAAAGACCAGAGACCGCCTTTTTTCTTCCCAAAGACCATGTTTCACCTGTGAACAAGGACCACTTTCAGAAATAGATATTTCCAAGTCTCTTTGTTGACAGAAATTTCTCAGCCTGATATTCAGTAAGTCATAACCATTACTTTTTTGTGAGGCGATTTAAGGGATACATACCAAACACACACACATGCAGCAGTGGGATACGATTGTAATTTAACCCAGGCCGGGGTGGGGACCTGTGTAAGCTAAATTTAACCCAAGCCAGCTAATGTTCAATTGCAATTTTGTCATCCTTTGTCTTGATGAAAAATGAGGTCACATGTCTATAGTTCGCTTTGAAATTTTGTGCAGTACAGTTGATAACCTAGGTAGAGATGCCCCCTAAAAGGAAGTTTCTTACCTTGGTAGAAAGAGTTAAGGTAAAAGAGCTCAACAATAAGAACAGAAGTGCTCGTAAGAGAGCCGAGGACTTTGGAGTTTGAAAACCCCAGGTTCCCAAGTACATGTACATGTACATGTATATATATATATATATATATATATATATATATATATATATATATATATATATATATATATATATATATATATATATATATATATATATATATATATACATATATATATATATATATATATATATATATATATATATATATATATATATATATATATATATATATATATATATATATATATATGTATATATATATATATATATATATATATATATATATATATATATATTTCAGTTGATCATTCTTTAGAATTCTCAAAGTCTGTGTATAAACTTCGATTTTTACAATTGCAAAATGTAAATATATCGCAACAGATTTCTTAGCTAGAGTAGTAGCAACGGTAGTGGTAGGTAATGGAGATTAAAACCTTGATTAAAAGGGAAAGAAGAGTTTGTAAACGAGTTTATAAGGTGATGAAATAACACACACACACATATATATATATATATATATATATATATATATATATATATATATATATAAATATATATATATATATATATATATATATATATATATATATATATATATATATATATATATATATATATGTATATATATATATATATATATATATATATATATATGTATATATATATATATATATATATATCTATATATATATATATCTATATATATATATATATATATATATCTATATATATATATATATATATATATATATATATGTATATATATTTGAGTTGATTATCTTTTAGAATTAATTATGTCGGTGTATAAACTTCAAATTCACAATTGCACAATATAGAAATATCGACAGTAAGGCTGCTTGACTATTAAGCTGTTAGATACAGTACATGTAGTACGTGTATGATAGAGTTATAGCCTATTTGTTTAGGAACTATGAAATATAAGTGTTCTTAATTACTCACATTGTTTATGTATTGGCTTCAATCCGCAAATACAAAACATACATATATCGGCAATGTGTTGCTAGATAATAAACATCCCTTACTTAAACATGTTCTATAATAATGACGTTACTTACCAGGGGTGGTAGTTGGGGCGGCTGTAGTTGGTTCTGTGTGAAAAGAAGTGAATGGTACTGTACAAGACTATAAACTAAGTGGTTTAATGGGCAATCTTTATCGAAGCATTTGCCTCCAGAATAAAGTCACTTTAGTCTAAGTTACGTCTGTGAGTTGATTATTCTTTAGAATTCTCAAGGTCTGTGCATAAACTTCAACTTCACAATTGCAAATTATACAGCGCCCTGCATATGTTACAGTAAGAGTGTCAAACCAGGGATTTAGTCAAATCCCTAAAACTTTCAGGGAATCTGTCAAATTCTTGTTTCACTCACGGATTTGGTCCCTAAATGTCTAGAGATTTGACTAGATCCTTGACAATAGGAGGGTCAGAATGATGAAATTGATTAACGTTGACTGAGATACTAATTATCATCATCATCAAGCAATACTTTTTGGCTGAGCATTGATTATTCAGCATTACTTTGTACCTCATTACTTTGATAATCAGGAATCATAAGTAGCGCTCAACTAAGCATAAAACAAAGGTAATTGTCATTCAACAATCCCTCTGAAAGGTCTCCAGTAAACAAGTCAAAAATGACCCACCTATTTTTAGGGGTTTAGTCATATCCGTAGACATTTAGGGACCGAATCCTTGAGTGAAACAGGAATTTGACAGATTCCCTGAAAGTTTTAGGGATTTGACTAAATCCCTGGTTTGACACTCTTACTGTAACATATATATATATATATATACAGTCAAACCTGACCGAGAGACCACCCCCGAACAAGGACCCCCTCCCGACAAAGACCGCTCAAAATCCACCCGAGAGAAATTACTCTATATTTTCCCTCCGAATAGAGACCCCTTGTCAACAAAGACCAGAGACCGCCTTTTTTCTTCCCAAAGACCATGTTTCACCTGTGAACAAGGACCACTTTCAGAAATAGATATTTCCAAGTCTCTTTGTTGACAGAAATTTCTCAGCCTGATATTCAGTAAGTCATAACCATTACTTTTTTGTGAGGCGATTTAAGGGATACATACCAAACACACACACATGCAGCAGTGGGATACGATTGTAATTTAACCCAGGCCGGGGTGGGGACCTGTGTAAGCTAAATTTAACCCAAGCCAGCTAATGTTCAATTGCAATTTTGTCATCCTTTGTCTTGATGAAAAATGAGGTCACATGTCTATAGTTCGCTTTGAAATTTTGTGCAGTACAGTTGATAACCTAGGTAGAGATGCCCCCTAAAAGGCAGTTTCTTACCTTGGTAGAAAGAGTTAAGGTAAAAGAGCTCAACAATAAGAACAGAAGTGCTCGTAAGAGAGCCGAGGACTTTGGAGTTTGAAAACC
>OZ012700.1:1509965-1554594 GCA_963942565.1 Maea johnstoni | reverse complement strand
CAAAGATGTTGTGCTGTGCAAGTGAATTGAAAGGTGATCACCAGAGACTTTGCAATTAAGTTAGAACTTGAAGAACATGTGAACCGTGTGATTCTTTCAAAATGTGTGATGCTAAACAACTTATTCTCAAATGTCCTTCTGTAAATGACTTAAGACAGACAATACTTACAACCATAAATGAGTCGTGTAATGGATTTGGAGAGCAATTTCTGTCCCGGGGGGGGGGGGGGCACTCAGGTACGAAGGGGGGCGCACCTGCGTTACATATTTCGCGGAAGAAGGGGTCTTTTTTAAGACCTCCGCATGTCCGCGATTTTGTAAAATTTAAGAAGGGTACTTTTTTGTGTCCAGGTACGAAGTATGGGGGGTGCAAATCCCCTTACAATCCACGAAATATACGCGGCTGGTGACGCCGAGTGACTCCCGAAGTGACGTGGGCTTACGAGTTTGCTGCCGCCACATGCTGCCGCATAACACGCAGAGGATTATAAAATCTTAAGTTAAAATACGCGTTCCCGTTCATCCAATGTCAGTGTTTTGATAAAAGAAGGGGTGTTTATGTAGTGGAAAAAATCAGCGTTTTATTAAAATAAGGGTGCTTTTTTGGCCAGAAATCAGTGCTTTGGGGGTATTTTTTTATTTTGATAACGAGCGTATGCGCCCCCTAAATACCCCAAGTGCCCCCCCCCCCCCCGCTCCCCCTGCCCCCTCCCCCGGGATTTCTGTCTAGTACAGACTATTTATATGCAATGTGTATGGAAAAGGTTAATCCAAATTTCACAGAGGAGATAATACGGGAAGTAATGCGTATGGTAGCAGAATATGTGTATCAAATGTACAGTACATGTATTAAACAAAGAAATGGAATAGGTTAACTTCCCTCACAAAAACCTTCCTATCCTACGACGGAACATTGACTCTGTGAGAAGTGGAACTAATAACTACAATCATGGCTTAACAACTTTGATAATTTGATAGGGCAGTAATCATTTAGAAATGACCCTTTACTCTTTTTGTTCAATATTTATAGTTAATTTTTCTTCATACATTAGTATAATGTTTGATGTAGTAGCTTTTGCAACAGTCAATAAACATACAGCACAGTGATAGGGTGTTTTGATCATGACAATGGTTATGCTTGTTATAATCATGTATCACAACATGTACTATTTATTTTTACCGGGTAGTATTGCCTTCCCTTGACGCTATTCTCACCTTAGGAAAAAACCTGCTCAGCATGGCCAAGAAAAGAAAACCTTCGAGAAAAGGTAGGTAGTAGATTTTTCATAGACTTAGCCACATTCATCTTAGAAGGGTCTTGTTTCTTTGTTTTTTCTTTGGGGGGGGGGGGGGGGGGGGGGTAATATTTTATGGAGGGTAAGCATTTCGTTGAAAGATGCGGTTTCTTTAAGCCACTGTTGCTTGTGGCAGCCAAACTAGAAAAGATACCTGACAATATTGAAGAAAAAGCATGGTTTCATAAATATGTGAGGGAGAAATTATTTATCCGAACATTACTAACATCTCTCCTTCAACTATTTTGTGAAAAAATTCTTAATACCATAGTAAACTTTAGAAGCATCATTGATTAAGGCAATAATATCAAGATGATCTCTTCCACATGAGTGGGTTAAATTTTCAAAAATGTTACTTTTTGTATACCTACCTGTAAAGTTCGTTATTTTCGTTAACAGTGGATCGATCGATATTCGAATTCGTTGTCGAAGTTGCATTATCTTGGTGGCGAAGCCTGCTAGACCCCCCCCCCCCCCCAACGCCCCCTTCATAAGTGCTTTTTCATAAGTTTTGAAAATAACAACTTCACAAATTATTTGAGGAAGTTTTTGACTCAGTTCTAATCAACATATCTATTTCATTTTTTTTTTTATTCATTCATTTAATCATTTTTTTTTAAATTTCATTTAAGTTATCTTTTTTGCGGAAATGCCTGGAAGAAAAGATTCTACCAAAATTTGCGGGACGATTTATCCCTGGCAAGCACTACTGCAAGCATGATCCCCTAGCGGAAATAATGTAAACTACTATGATTCGTTTTGTATTCAAAAGGTGGCGTGATTGTAGAAACGAGACAAGCTGGCGAGATTTGGATGTTCTGTGAGACTTGCTGTTGCACAATATATTTGTGTCACAGCTCCTCTAAGAATTTCGCAATAATTATCACAAGGAGACCCTTGTGGTAGGTCTTAATAGCATTTCATTACCACACCCGTGTGGAAGTGGTGAAATACTATCTGCAAGACCTGGTATTTTACCGACAGGTTTTGAAATAGGCTAAATTATCATCGTTGATCTGCAACGTTGTCATTCCAAAACAAGACCAGACAAGTCTACCACGTTCATCAAGAGATCAAAAACAGCTGATAATTCCAAAACACAGGATTATTTTTATACGAATTTTTATTTGTAATTTGTATATATTTTGTATATTGTAAATTTTATACTGCATTTGATAATGGAGAGCGCTACTGTTGTAAAGAGTGAAGCTACAAAACCCAACCCGTGGGGTGCTGTACCCAGTCCGGCACACAGCCCGTGGGGTGGGGGTGGAGGGGTGCAGCAGCCGGTACCCTGTTCCTTAGAGGACGTCATGAGTGAGCAGTTAGCGACTGATCTACAGGCGCACGAAAACCAGCAATTCTCTAGGTGAGATTCATCGTTGAAAGAAATGTTTTAATAAGGACTGCGTGTATGTTTCGATACCAATGTCTCTCTTTAGTCTGTCTGACTCGAGTTTGGTGGTATATGGTCGAAATCGCCGATTCCGAAATCGCCGTTCGCAAAATCGGCGTCTGCAAAAAGGCCGATGCTTAAAAGAGCCCTATTTATTGGAAATCAGTTAGGCTTAGTGTCCGTGTATATGAGTGTGGAAAATGATAAAAAAAGTTTTGGATTGGTTTTAAGTGATGTCATTTATCATTTTGACAGATTTTGGACTTAAAAAAAAGAATATTTCAAGAAGAAAAGTCGGCATAGCTAGCTGCTCTTACTTTAGGATGTCTTGGCTTTGTGGCGTAATTTCTAGAATTAACATTCAGATTTAAACAAAAACATATGGGTCATATCACAGTATCCGTTTTGGGTCTGGACAGGACATTTTGAAGAGAAAAACTTATTTTATCCAAAATATGGTAGAATTTCAAAAATGATTTTGAACCTGTGTGAATCTTTAGTCACAAATACATCTTTTACAAAAAAGTTTGTTTGAAAATATTTTAGTTTGACTGAAATAATAGCCAATTTAAAAAGGGTCTGGACAGGACATCATTCAGACATGGTTTTCTGGTACCAACACATAAGTAAAAAATCCTTCTAATCAGAAACTTTCTTAAAACACATAATGCAGTTATTTAGAGAAGGTTCTTAAGTCAACTTCAATACATTGAAAAAAATAAAATTCTTAAGCTCTCATAGAATTTTGCCACATTTTGTAACTCTCTTTAGGGGTCTGGACAGGACATGAGGTCTGGATCTGGACAGGACATATTTGTCTGGAGCAGATAGTTATCTAATAACAGAGGAAGAGAAGCTTTTTCCCTAATAATTAAGATTACTCTATTCAACATTCAACTTAGGTTAGTAGTACATATAAAGATAAAAATCTGCTATCACTGGAATAATCAAGTACCAAGAATATGTTTCATTCGGCGATCATTTAAGTTAAGAAATATGCTTAGTCAGTTACCTAACAGTTACCTAACATTTTTACACCTTTGCCTTCAAAATAATCAAATGCCTTCTAATTAACATATTTGAGATAGATAATTTCAATGGAATACACATAGAAATCTATATATCATTGTCATTGGTAATGGTCTTCAGAAGGACTCTCAACATCTGAACCAAAATTAAACATATAGTAGCTGGTTATGAGAGCTGAATATAATCATATGTAGTAGTTTAAAGTGTAATGTACTAACTCACTACCATATCATTCAGCCCTCATGATCTGCTTTATGAGCGGTTCACATCAATTCACAGTACAATATATTTAATGATTTGTAAGTTATACTCTGGTTAATCCTGCTGGTAGGAAATAATGATTTAAAACTCCCTTATGGGTATTGAGTCAAGATTAAGGATACTGAAATACACACAACTTCCTGAGAGGAAGTCAGTCAGGACAGGAAATACACTTCAGTCTAGACATTAGTATTACTGCTGTCACAGGGAAATTTGTGACTTATCAAGGGGTCTTTAACGCTAACCTATACAGGTGTTATGGTGGGGATAGGTCAGAGAGTACACTTAACTAATTATGTGTAGTTTTACATATTGATTCAAGTCGATAGCCTAAACCATCATCATGAAACTTTGTCTATTCTCTGTCTCCCTGTCTGTTTGCTCATTACATGTTCAAGTATTTATGCACAACATAAATGGATTGGTCAATTGTAATTAACAAGTATCCACTAAGGGTGGCACCCCTTCAATTAGGATGATCGATACATGTTACTCACATGGGAATGGTAGATTGCAATAACAGGTAATTGACAGATAATCATTTAGGGTAGTGAGCTGTCACTCTAACAGCTAAATCCTTAATAACAAAATAAACAAACATTTCATGAACTATTTGTCTGATTCAAGGGGTTAAAGTACTAGTTACTTTTGCTACTCTTCTCTATATTAGTCGCCTTGATGATGATAAAATAAATGGCTTCTTGCAGATGTTACCAGCCTATTAATAAATTGAGTCAATGAATTTTAATAAGCACCTATTCCAATTTGAAATAACAATATGAATCCGTATATTGAGACTGGATGTAACTGAATAACCTATCCCACCTGGCAGTTACTAGGGATTGGGTGTATGGAAAATCCAATTTCCCAAATTTCATTTAGCAACTTTTTTGGTATTGTTTGTATCAGGTTATCTGCAAAAATTGACAATTTTTTGTTATAATTCAAAGAATAAGATCACCTTAATAGTACAACATATATGTTAATTCCATTCAGTAGTATGTTCCTGAGTCAATTATGGAAAAGGAATTTCTACATTTGCTATTTATTTCCAAACATATATGCATATTGTTGTCCTGTCCAGACCCCATTTTTCCTGTCCGCACCCCAGCAGGGTCTGGACAGGACAAATGTCTAGGGGGGTGGTAGCACCCCCCATCATGGTCTTGGTCAAAATAATTCATGCCACATGGAAGATACTGGTATAAAGAGGGTAGGTTGTGAAAATTATGATTTTACCATTTGAAATAAGAAAATTAATGAAAAAATAGCATCTCAAATGTAGGAGACTGGATTTTTCCAATCAAAAATGAACCATAAATATATTTTTTATGATTATAGGACACACTCTAATAGATCAAATTTTACTTCTGGTAAACATATTTCTAATTTGTAGAAAAAAAAGTTTCATTTCAATTACTAGATATAACATAGAGGGATTTTTCTTATTGTCCTGTCCAGACCCCAGGTGATCATAAATTACAGGTAATTGACTAGTCCCTGGGGGGTTGGCATGACAAAATGAAAAAAAATCAAACTTTTCACACATTTTGAAAGGTCTATTTTCAGAATATATAAAGTTTTCTAGTCAAGTACAATATTTTTTTTCGAACTTCCATGTCCTGTAATATCCTGATATGACCCAAATATAGAAAAAAAGAATACTTAATAAGAATGTTTATGCCACTTGACATGGGGAGAATGTTTTAAAGTTAATTACTGAATAGGGGAATATGAAGGTTTATTTCAGGAGGGCCCAATGAGTCATCGGCCATTTTTGCGATCAGCCATTTAGGTAGTCAGCGATTTTCGGATCGGCGATTTTGACAGACATTCACTAATACGTATATATGAACATTTTTGTCTTAACTCCCATTTCTCACAGTTAAAAAGTTTATTCTAAGTGATAGAAAACCTAAGAAAAATATAAAGGTTTACCATGTGTGCAAGCTCACCTCACTATTTAATGGCTGCAAAAAATATTTAACATTGCACACATATTATTTATAAGAAGCTGCAGCTCACATGTATCACACTGATCACAGACCTGCATTTAAGTTCCATGTGGTGGAATATTGCAATTACTAAGAGATTACGAGAACTGATTAAAATATGCTTGCTTCTTTTCCGTTCTTTCAGTGGGGGGCAGGAAGTGAGCGTGGAAGTTCTGGCAGAGATTGCGGGCTCGTCTCCGGAAACCGACAACGATCTGCTTCTGGCCCAAATGTTACAACATGAGTTTGATAAGGAACATGATAAACAGCTCAAGCTAAAAGAGGCCAAATTCAACGGGCAAAGTAAAGGTAAGACCTTTCCTTTTACTATCGTCAATTCCATATGAAGTAATTGTCCTCATGCAGTGATATTCTTGAAATTAACATAAGGAATTCAGCTATTAAATTTCATGTATGGTCTTACCAGCAGCAGGGCGTCTGGGTGTCTTTTTGGACACCCAAACCCTTAAAAAGCACCCCTCAGGACACCCAAAAGTTTTTGTGAAGAATTTCTAAAAATGTCAATCTCAAGCATAGAATTGAATTTTTTCATCTCCATATATTTCCCATGACATTGTATAAGGATATCATGCCTTATTTTGATAAATTTATACATGTATGTTGAGTATATTGTGTTCCCCCTTAAAAATTTTAACGCCCTAAAATTTTACAATTGCCAATTTTAGGCAGCCAGTTTCCAAATCCTGGCTAAGACCCTGAGATTTTCACTAATTAATTGAAGAGATAAATATTCATAATCTTGCATTTAGTCATTAGGCCAAGAAAAAAGTATTGTTTGTTTCTACTTCAGATCCCTATACCAACTACATTTAATAGCCTATTGTGTCATAAAAGATAGTTAACACCTCAGAGATGGTTTGTTAGGAAAAGATTTGGGTATTATCCCCAAAAAGTCAAAATGAAAAATTCTTTATAGAAATTTTTACCTGTCCAAAAAGGAGGTTTTCAGGAAACTACCTGTCCAAAAGACAGGCAGGACGAGTCCTGGCTATGTCCCTGTGTAGGGATTTGTTTGCATAAAATCTTGTTAGGGTAAGGTTACACAACTGGAAACAAGCAAAAAAAATTTAGGCCTTATGATCAATCTGATATTTCTATTAGGTTAAGTAGCATCATCAGCATGATGGTTTATTTTTCTGATTGTAGTGTCGCTGTCGTTCTCCAAGTTCCGTAGTGTGCACCCGAGCCTCCAGGCGGACATCGACCAGGAGGAGGAGGAGGAGTACGATGATGACTACGAGGAGGCCGACATCAAGCCAGGTATGGGCTCTAAACAAATTTACCCCTCTCGTGCTATCAACGATCACAAAAAAACACCACAGCCTCATGCCACTAATATAAGATCTAGTGAACTTGATCTCAGAAATATAAATGCATTTATAAATAGATATCTTCTAGATAGAAAATGAAAATTCCAGAGGATATTAATTTTTTGTCAAATTTTTTTTTTTTTAAATCAAGCCGTTAACATCTGTAGAATACTCATGATCTGACATATATGTAAAGATCTTGATAGCAATGGAATATTCTGATTAATGTTTTATCGAAAGTAACTGTTCTTGTTGGGTTTACCAATCCCTCTTACTTTTTTTTTTCAAATTTCAATAGAATTAGTGAGTTTTGTTTAAAGTTGTCAGACCATGCGTATGCTCCCGATGATAATTGGTAAAATGTTCACATTTTCACTGATGATTTTGATACTGATATCAACTTTAAAGTAGTGCCATTATTAGACATTTTGTTTCATAGACTTTGGAATGAAGGTAGCCATGAAGGCTCAGTGTTTATAATATTGAACATGGTATTTTCCTTTCAGATGCTGTTCGCTCTTTTAAGAATGGTGTTTCTGGGAAGGGCAAGGACATGGTCAGCAAGCACGACAGCGCCATCTGTGGGAGAAGAAATACATCACGAGCAGTTGACCAGGTAGGATCAAAAGATGACCACATGAATTGTAGGCGATAGGATAAAAAAGTCACATTTGCCTGAGGGTCTTGGCCAGAATTTTGAAAATGTCTTTCTGAAACAGCAGTTACAAATTTTTGCCCGTCCAAAATTAGTTCCTCAGCTACTTCAGATCCTTATACCAAATACATTTAATTGTGTAAAACATTTCTTAAAAGAGCTGTCACCAAAACAGTCAAGCCTGTTTTTGGGCGTAACATGCACAAAGAAGTTAAGGCCCTCATTGCTTTGATAGTTGATCCCATATGTCAATGTAGATTTCAGGTGGTAATTGAATGAAGCCGAAAATTGAACGTTATTAGTACTATATTGTTAATAATGTAAATTTAGATGAATATAGAGATATATATGGGAAAACTATGAGACATGTATGGTACTTAGTCAAATTATATTGTACCAATTCTAGATCATTCCTGTAGCTATCAGTAAGACCCAAACACTAGAGGCTGTATCTATCACTAGTGTCTTAGGCTAGTTATTGATCTATTTTGTCAATATTTCAGTTCCCTCTGGAGTTTGAGTTGGGTGACAGTAGCCTGATGGTAAGGCTGTCATTGATAACGCCCGTATCGATGAATCGACAAAAAAACCTTATCTATTATCGATATCGAAGAAGGCACAAAATATTGATTCATGTGCAAATTATGTTAATACACGATTTTTCAGGAAAACATAGCTTGAACAACACATTAACTCCCCACTACAACTGTGTGTGTCCATTCCATTTATCCTTGAATTCACACAGACAAATGTGTATGTGTTAAGGCTCAATAGGTCAAAAAATCACCCCACACGCAAACTACAACCATTCCTCATAAGCACATTGCTGGTTTTCATTCATTTTGAATTTGATTCGCTGAATTGAATCGAAGTAGCGTATCGGTAATAATTTTGTCGATTATCGAATCGATAAATATTTCTTATCAATGACAGCCCTACCTGATGGACCAGCACCTGAAGAATAAGGTGATGTCTACAGTTTAATTAATCTTTTCTGTCTATATTTCAGTTCCCGCTGGAGTTTGAGTTGGGTGATAGTAGCCTGATGGACCTGCACCTGAAGAATAAAGCGATGTCTACAGTATAATTAATCTTTTCTGTCTATATTTCAGTTCCTGCTGGAGTTTGAGTTAGGTGATAGTAGCCTGATGGACCTGCACCTGAAGAATAAGGTGATGTCTACAGTATAATTAATCTTTTCTGTCTATATTTCAGTTCCCGCTGGAGTTTGAGTTGGGTGACAGTAGCCTGATGGACCTGCACCTGAAGAATAAGGTGATGTCTACAGTATAATTAATCTTTTCTGTCTATATTTCAGTTCCCGCTGGAGTTTGAGTTGGGTGACAGTAGCCTGATGGACCTGCACCTGAAGAATAAAGCGATGTCTACAGTATAATTAATCTTTTCTGTCTATATTTCAGTTCCCGCTGGAGTTTGAGTTGGGTGACAGTAGCCTGATGGACCTGCACCTGAAGAATAAGGTGATGTCTACAGTATAATTAATCTTTTCTGTGTATATTTCAGTTCCCGCTGGAGTTTGAGTTAGGTGATAGTAGCCTGATGGACCTGCACCTGAAGAATAAAGCGATGTCTACAGTATAATTAATCTTTTCTGTCTATATTTCAGTTCCTGCTGGAGTTTGAGTTAGGTGATAGTAGCCTGATGGACCTGCACCTGAAGAATAAAGCGATGTCTACAGTATAATTAATCTTTTCTGTCTATATTTCAGTTCCTGCTGGAGTTTGAGTTAGGTGATAGTAGCCTGATGGACCTGCACCTGAAGAATAAAGCGATGTCTACAGTATAATTAATCTTTTCTGTCTATATTTCAGTTCCTGCTGGAGTTTGAGTTGGGTGACAGTAGCCTGATGGACCTGCACCTGAAGAATAAGGTGATGTCTACAGTATAATTAATCTTTTCTGTCTATATTTCAGTTCCTGCTGGAGTTTGAGTTGGGTGACAGTAGCCTGATGGACCTGCACCTGAAGAATAAGGTGATGTCTACAGTATAATTAATCTTTTCTGTCTATATTTCAGTTCCTGCTGGAGTTTGAGTTGGGTGATAGTAGCCTGATGGACCTGCACCTGAAGAATAAGGTGATGTCTACAGTATAATTAATCTTTTCTGTCTATATTTCAGTTCCCGCTGGAGTTTGAGTTGGGTGACAGTAGCCTGATGGACCTGCACCTGAAGAATAAGGTGATGTCTACAGTATAATTAATCTTTTCTGTGTATATTTCAGTTCCCGCTGGAGTTTGAGTTAGGTGATAGTAGCCTGATGGACCTGCACCTGAAGAATAAGGTGATGTCTACAGTATAATTAATCTTTTCTGTCTATATTTCAGTTCCCGCTGGAGTTTGAGTTGGGTGATAGTAGCCTGATGGACCTGCACCTGAAGAATAAAGCGATGTCTACAGTATAATTAATCTTTTCTGTCTATATTTCAGTTCCTGCTGGAGTTTGAGTTGGGTGACAGTAGCCTGATGGACCTGCACCTGAAGAATAAAGCGATGTCTACAGTATAATTAATCTTTTCTGTCTATATTTCAGTTCCCGCTGGAGTTTGAGTTGGGTGACAGTAGCCTGATGGACCTGCACCTGAAGAATAAAGCGATGTCTACAGTATAATTAATCTTTTCTGTCTATATTTCAGTTCCCGCTGGAGTTTGAGTTGGGTGATAGTAGCCTGATGGACCTGCACTTGAAGAATAAGGTGATGTCTACAGTATAATTAATCTTTTCTGTCTATATTTCAGTTCCCGCTGGAGTTTGAGTTGGGTGATAGTAGCCTGATGGACCTGCACCTGAAGAATAAGGTGATGTCTACAGTATAATAAATCTTTTCTGTCTATATTTCAGTTCCCGCTGGAGTTTGAGTTGGGTGACAGTAGCCTGATGGACCTGCACCTGAAGAATAAGGTGATGTCTACAGTATAATTAATCTTTTCTGTCTATATTTCAGTTCCCGCTGGAGTTTGAGTTGGGTGACAGTAGCCTGATGGACCTGCACCTGAAGAATAAGGTGATGTCTACAGTATAATTAATCTTTTCTGTCTATGTTTCAGTTCCCGCTGGAGTTTGAGTTGGGTGACAGTAGCCTGATGGACCTGCACCTGAAGAATAAAGTGTATAACGAGCTGAAGGTGCATTCCCGCGCCGAGAACAAGCGCAGTCAGCGCATCCATGAGAAGAAGGAGCACTACACAGCGGTACGAAAACAACTCTCAATCTGATCACGGTCTCAGGGTCTGACACTAAGATTTCAGACTAGGGGCCCGAAAAGGTCTTTAGATGAAAATGTGGTTAAAAACAGGATTTCTGGTTATTACACATACTATTTTGGGCCCCTAGTCTGAAAAATCTAGGGGCACATGCCCCTGGGCCCATGGGAAAGTCGAACCCTGGGTCTCAGATAGGATATTAAAAATGCCTGTCCGAAACAGCAATTTCAAAATTTCTGCTTGTCCAGATTTAGCTACCCAGCTACTTATAATCCTTATACCAACTAGATTTAATAGCCTATTGATTTGTGTTGAAAGGCGCAATTTAAAGTTCAGCCATGCCCTAGAAGATTGTTTTTTTAGGAAATGATTTGGTAATCACCCTCAAAAAAGTCAAAATTAAAAGAAAATCTTCATTTAAATTTTTGCCTGTCCAAAAAGGAGGTTTTCGTGAAGTTGTCTGTCTAAAAGATGGATGTAACCTAGCTAAGTCCCTGGGCCTGGCTCAATGATGGGCATACTAGTATTATGGAAATTTCCCATGAAAGTAGCATCTGGCTTTATGATGCCTTTGAATATTCTCTTTGGCATTATGCATGAACTCACAACATTGAAAGGCAGGTTCATTGTTTTAGATCTGATTAATCTTCCTTCTTTTAATATTTCCTCAAAGATGCTATTGCGAGTTATAAACTACTAAAATATGATGAAAATTATAATTATTTTTCTGTATTATCCAATCTGAAATTAAAACGTTTTCGTAATCAATTACACCACTAATTGTGTCAAAATGATTGATATATTGATTATTGTATTGATTGTGTATGACATTGCATCTCTGTGTGTTTTTCAGGAGCACGCTATAGATGAGAAGACTCGTCTGATCCTCTACAAGATGGTCAATGCTGAGGTCCTGGAGAACGTTAACGGCATTATAAGCACGGGAAAAGAGGCGGTTGTCTTCCATGCAGATGGTGGAAAGTAAGGCTTTAATGGGTATATATATATATGTATATATATATATATATATATATATATATATATATATATATGTAATTTGTTGTGTCATAGGAAATATTTCGTAAATATCACTCATACAAGACATTAGGTACATTACATGATATACACAAAGAAGCAGACTTTGTCTTCCTTTGTCAATATAGGGTTGGTATAATTGGGTGAACCCCAAAATTTCCCAAATCCTCCTTTCTGACCCCCTGTTTTCAAATCCTTTGTAAGAAAAGACGTTGTCATCTTCCATCCTGATGTAAATACATAGTCTTAGTCAGCAGGGCGTCTGGGCTTCATTTGGACACCCAAACCCTTCAATATCACCCCTCAAGTCACCACAATATTTTTGTGAGTAATTTCATGACCCACCAAAAATATCACAATTGCCAATTTGGTGCATCTAATTCCTAAATCCTGGTAAAACCCTATGTAAATATTTTGATTTTTTCCATTCCAGTTCGAATGACCAGCTCGTACCTAAAGAGTGTGCTGTGAAGGTTTTCAAAACGACCCTCAATGAGTTCAAGAATAGAGAGAAGTATGTACGTGGTGACTTCCGCTTCAACAAAGATGAATTCAAAAAACAGAATCCTCGTAAAATCATCAAGATGTGGGCGGAGAAAGAGATGATTAACTTAAACAGGTATGTACACACAGTCAGGGTCAGATGATAGCTAAACAGGTATGTACACACAGTCAGGGTCAGATGATAACCAACTACCGCCACTGGTCCCTCTAGGGCTGGTAGCGGGGGATTAGCCGCCTATCCGTCCAGCGCGTCATTTGGACACCCAGAACACTGTTTTTTGACAGTTTGGACACCCAAATATTTTTGTCAGAATTTGCTGAAGATGTAGAATGTAGAAGCTGTAGTGTCACTTTTATAAGATACACAAAGCAGTTACTGGCCTAAAAAAGCAAATGCTGTAAATATATAGGGTTTATTGTAGTAGTAGTATGTACTTTGTACCACACTTTGGACACGCAAAAGTCTATGAAACCTCTATTAGGACACCCTGTTTCCAAATATTGGCTAAGACCATGGCTGGTAGCACCCAAAATCCACTACCAAACTCAAAGACTTGTTGATTTAGATGTATCTACAATGGATAGGGAATTCATGACTTCTTTAAAAAAATGTGATATGGTACAGGTACCTGATTTTGAACAGTTAAGCACTGTTAAGACTTTGCTGATTATCCATAACTTCCAAATTGTCTTCCTGTGGACACATTTAGTTAATGATTTAATCCATTTATTTATATTTTAAATCTGAAAACTTGATAATATTAATTATCTTTGTTGTGAAATTGGTAAGATGTGTTTGAGAATCCATCAGAAGTCACTGATGTAGACAACAATTTCTAAGCATGAATGAGTTAATTAATCAGGAGTCAAAGGAGATGAAGTGTATTAATTAGCCCTTATGCTGCTGGTGGCTAATTTGTCCAATACAACATGATGCAAAAAACCTTTTAAAATGACCGAAACCCTGGCACACAGGTACTCATCTGAGAGTAACCCATGAGCGCTATGCAGTGAATACCAACATGACTGTGTTTAGAAGGTTATCAAATACCTTTGCATCCTTGTGCTTTGGACAAAAGTAGCCTTAGCATTGGAAGGGTTAGAATAAAAACATTTTCTAGTTGTCAAAGTTTTCCTCTGTTTTCCAGGATGCGTAGGTTTGGGATCCAGTGTCCCGAGGTGGTCCTCTTACGTAAGCACGTGCTGGTCATGTCGTTCGTCGGGCATGACCAGAAGCCGGCTCCCAAGCTGAAGGAAGCGAGACTCAACTCCTCCCAGATGCAGAATGCATACGCACAAACGCTAGAGGTAAGTTTGTTATTTTCATTTTTGGAAAGATTTTTTTGCTTATTGTATATCTAAGTAGAGGTGGGCCTGCCCTGGCGGCCGCGTGGTCTAAGGTGTTGCCACTGACTGCTGTCTCCTACCACAGAGGGCAAATAAAATAAAACAAATAAAATGATATTTCTCTTTTAAGTATCTAAGCAGATCACCTGTCTTTGAAGAACTGTCCCACATCCATTACTGGTGAATGATACAAGTTACTACCAGACACTAAGATGAATTTGTGTTGTTAGTTTTTGAGGCAATACAACATATGATGAATGGGTTATTTTATATACATATATTATTAGTTATGCCCTGTTGGAAAGTGCAATCTGGCCTGATACCAAACCGAAGTCATGCAGATCTCACGAGGCAGATCTGCATGACTGAGGGTGGATAGCAGGCCGGATTGCACTTTCCAACAGGGCGTAACAAATTTATCGCCTGCTCTTTCATGCTAAGAAAAAAGAATAAATACATCTCAAAAAAGTTTAAGAACGAGGCTGGTGACCTCTAGGGGTCTGATTGCTGCCGAAGTGGTAATATTTAATTCTGCCGTTTGATATTGAATCTACAAAGTGCCAACGGCTCCAGATCTTAACACCTATTAACCAATCAGCATAGACAATTACAGCAGAGCAGGTGATAAATATATTCATCATCAGATCCACTCTGATACAAGCAGCTGATTGGTCAATTTCTTTAATGTACTGGACTGTATTGGGGTACTAACATTGCTTTTCATTAATTGTCAATGTTAGTATCCCAATAAGTGTTTTATCCCCATTCTTAATGTTTAATCAAAAATGATTAAAAGAAAAAAAAAATTAAAAGATTTTTTTTTTAATAGAATAAATAAATTTAAAAAAAATTAAAAATAAAAATAGTAATAATAAATAAAAAAAATTAAAAATAAAAAAGATATAAAATAAATAAAAGCAAATAAATAGATTAAAAAAAAGAATTTAATTTAAAATAAATATTAATATATTTGTATGTATTTTGCAGGCGATGAAGCGGCTGTATAATGACTGTGGTCTGGTGCACTCTGACCTGAGTGAGTACAACATGTTGTGGCATAACGGGTCCATCTGGCTGATAGACGTCAGTCAGTCGGTGGAGCTGCGGCATCCCTGCGCCCTCGAGTTCCTGCTCAGAGACTGCCAGAATATATCCTCTGTAAGTACACACTCACAGCAACTAGGACAATTTAGCAGGGATCCCCCTTAACTTTAAACTCCTTTTATTTAGTGTTTCATGAAGAATTAAGTCAGGGTCAGCAATTCGAAAAATGTCTGCCCACTCAGATTTAGCTTCTCAGCTACTTGAAAACCTTATACCCACTACATTTAATAGCCTATTGAGTTGAAAGGTCAATTTACACTTCAGCAATGTCCTAGAAGAGGTTTTTATGAAAATTCTCCAGTGAAAATTTTTGCCGGTCCAAAAAGCAGTTTTTTATGAAGGTGCCTGTCCAAAAAACAGCCTGGATGGGTCCTGGCTAAGTCCCTGGTTACGAATGTGCTGTCGCATTACGATATGCACTGGATTCCAAATACGTATTCCTGTACTTGATTAGCTCAATAATATTTCTCTTCTCGTGTTTTTCACATAAGAATATTTTTTCAAATATGCTTGCACGGTGTGATTAATACCGGTTTGATGCCTAATTAACTCTGTACCATTTCTGTCTTTGCCTTCAGTTTTTCACGAAGAATAACGTCCCGGACGTGCTATCGCAGTATGATATGTTTAATGACATCACTGGCATGAACCTGGCAGGTGGGGGTCGTGAGTTCCTGCAACAGGTAAGTCTTATTATACACAGAAATAAACCTTAATAGTTTCTGGTAGACGCACTGAATACCGTGTTAATTATCCTCATATAAAGTAATGCATGTTTGATGTGCAGGTAAATTTTTGCGTACGGATGTTGAATGACAAGCTATCATGTCAGCTTTTTGTCCAGGGGTGCGCCAAGTTCCATTGATTTAATTGCTGCAATATTAATCTATTAATGCTTAACTTTTGAGGTCATGGCTCAGTTAGTAACCAAATACAGTATTGTGGTTTTCAGGTTTAATATCTGATTTAGTAATATTAAGCTATAGAATTAAAATATGTATTTGATAACGTAAATAAATCCTAACCCTCAAAATATTATGTTGAACCCTTTCCTCCCCTCACTGGGTTGAACCTTTACTCAAACGTTTTGCACTCATGCCTTTTGTTCTTGAACCACAGAACAAACAGCTTGTTAATGTAGGAGCAAGGTCTGTCCAGGGTTGAGGAACTCTGGCCAATTTACAGTAGAAAAACATGTAGAGCAGCCCTCTAGTCAGACCTGATGTTACATTTGTCAGTGAGGTTTATGCATTATTTCTGTCACCTAACCTGACTAACCCTTATGCTGCTGGTGGCTTATTTGGCCAATACAAAATGATGCAAATAAACTGAAAGATCACTGAAACCCTGGCATATGGGTACTCATTTAAGAGTACTTGGCAAGAGCTTTCTAATGGATACCAACATGACAGGGTTTAGATGGTTTTCGAAAAAATCTTTGCGCCATTGTGCTTTGGATGATAGTAGCCTCAGCATTGGAAGGGTTATCAACTATCAACCTTTGACTTATTCAACAGATAATTGTGTATATTTCCATTTCATTTTCAGATACAAGAGTATGAGAAGGATGAGGAGTTTTTACGTGAAGAAAAGTCGAGAAAAAATTATGCCTTCGACTACTTCTTTGAGAAATCAGTGAAGGAGCGTGAAGTACAGCGGTCCAAGGATAAGAAAAATAAAGGCAAGGAAGAGGATGGCAGCGACTTAAGCGACCAGGAGATAGAGACAATATAAGATCAATATTAGAATTATTTATTTTAGAGCTTAGGGTTCAGCGTCTCCAGGGAACTCACTGTCTGACACATAGGAAAAATATTTCTTTTACAGAGCAATATTTTTTTTAATATTTGATTGAAAGTTGCTCATTTAGGTTTAAACAATCTATCTTCAAATATTTTTAGAAAACTAAACTGTGTTAATATTGCAGCAGTTTAATTAATGCATACTTGGCACACCACTGGAGTTTGCATTTATATCAATCTGTGGACTATTATTTGGACATCCAATCCCTATTTTAGTATTGTACAAAATGCTAATATAACGATAGCTTTTCATTCAATATTTGGATGCGAAAAATAAAACACATCAAAGGCAGCCACTGGTTGAGCGCATTACATAACATGCCCAATGTTAACACGGTGTACAGTATTACGCTACTTGACAAGTTCTATTCCAAGTTGTCGGTTGTCAGACCCAGAGGCAGAGGGGTTAACGTGCCCTGAAGGGCAAGTGGTGCCAATTTTTACTTACCCTACAAGTCTTTAAATATCATACCATGTGTGTACCCCAGGGGCAGGGGGGTTAACTTGCCCTGAAGGGCAAGTGGGTGCCAAGTTTTACTTACCCTACAAATCTTATTTCATGCGTGTTATATTAAGAACAAAAATTGCTTAGCCACGGCATCAGCTTAAAAGTCAACCTACCTTGTAGGGAACATGAATTCCAATTATTTATTTGCAAACAATACATGCCCTGGTGAGGATGTTAGCTAGCTAAAGGAATTGCTGTAGGTTCTTGGTCTTAGCCTGGATTTTTAAAATGTCTGTGTCAAAACTGTGATCATTAAATTACTGCTTGTCCAGATACAACTACTCAGCTACCCTAAATCCTTATGCCAATTTGAATCAGTACCTTTTTTGTCAAATAAGGGCAGTATACACTTCAGCTCAGTCTAAGACGATGGTTTATTATGAAACGATTTGGCTTTTTTACCCACAAAACATCAAAAATGAAATTTTTCCCGAGAAACTTTTGCATGTCTGAAAAAGAGTTTCTGGAAACTCTCTCTCCAAATGACATGTCCTGGCTAAGTGTCTGTTTGGAATGAAGAAGATTCAGAAGAATATGTTTTGCCTTGGGCTTCAAAGGCAGGATGCTACCTGTATTAGGGCTGGGAATCACTGGAATTCTTGTTTCAGAGAAACTGTCATTCATGCCGGGTTGACTGTTCGTGCCATATATGTCAGCCCTGATCAGCAGCTAGAGACAATGATGAAGACCTGTATTTAGGGACCACCTGTTTTACCTTTTAATGCTCAGGAGGTCCATGAGAAATTGTCGGCTGTATCTATATTACTTGAAACTTGGAAATTATTAATTATTTTTCAAAATATAAATTGAAGGAGATGTTTTGCCAATGCTCTGATTAACATTCTCTTTGAAATGTTTTCCCGACTTTATTTCCAATTCAAGATTTCACCAAAATTGGCAAGCTGATCTTGGCTGCTCTGATCAGTAATGGGTCAAAGAGACATGTCAGCATTGACTGACCAGAAAATCCTCAAGGTTAACCCTAATTCTGCTGCTGGCTTGTTTTGCCAATACAAAATGATACAAAAAACCTGAAAAATGACAGAAAACCTGGCACATGTATATTCCTCTGAGAGAACTCAGTGATAGCTATCTTATGAATACCAACATGACATGGTTTCAAAGGGTTTTCAAATATCTTTGTGCTTTGGAGGAAAGTAGCCTCAGCATTGAAAGGGTTAATGGGTCAAAGAGATATGTCAGCAAAGACTGACCTGAAATTCCACAAGTTAACCCTTGATGCTGCTGGTGGCTAATTTGGCCCAATACAAAATGATGCAATATACCAAATAGAATGACTGAAACCCTGACACATAGGTACTCATCTAAGAGTACTGAATGAGAGCTATCCAGTAAATACCAACATGACAGGGTTAAGATGGTTTTGAAAAAGATTTGTGTCCTTATGCTTTCTAAGGAGGTAGCCTCAGTCATTGAAGGGATTAAAGATATATCAAACTCACTGAACTCACTGAAGAATTTGTGTAGACCTTCCGTCTGCAAAGACCTATTGGAATTCCACCAGTAGAGGAATTTATAACATAGGGAAGAATTTACTCTTACAGTGTGAAGTAAGACGGTCAACAATCTAAGTAATGAAAGATTGGAGGCAGCTTTAGAAACATATCATGGGCAGAGCAAAAGTTAAAAGAGGAAACAGACTTGTCATTCACAGTGTTCTTCCAAACCATCTCTGCTTAGAATTACTCCGGAAATTGTTGCCTGGATGCTTAGTACACTTTTGAAAAAAATCCTTAGATTCAAGCATGGATTTTCTAAATACTTCAAATGAGTTGTTGTGTTATCAATAATTCTCCTAATTCTGGTGATGGACTGTGTTTAGGGGATGTCTCCAAAATACAGTATGTGGTGAAAACACATTTCAAGTATTGATCCTTCATTCTAAAATTATGGTTGAAAGTATTGTAGATCCACACAAGTGACAACTATAAGTATAGATGATTAACAAATAGAAGAACACATGAGATGCAATTTAATTTTTTTGGGCATCTTTTACCATAGTTGGTTGGAATTAAACCAATGAAATAAGTGTGAAATGTATATTGTTTTCTGAAGGTCCATTTTTATGAGAACAATAAAGTTGATATGATTACCATCGTCTTTTTCTTTGCTGTGATTCATTCTTTCCTCTGACTCCATAATTATGATATTGACTTCTTGCTGAAATGTAGCTCTGCTGAAGGACACTCCTGGCCTTGGTACTCTGACAGGAAAAAGTGACGATAAATGATACTCAAAATGTATAGATATTTTTTATTCAAGTATTGCACACTCCCATATTGGCACAGACTCAGAATTCTTACTTGTATCAGATGACTTTTATATGTATTATGTATATATATATATATATATATATATATATATATATATATATATATATATATATATATATATATATATATATATATATATATTGGGGGGGGGGGGTTATGTTCATGTAGTAAAACAAGTTGGGCCGATTTACATTTAGTAAATTGATAACAAGTATATCTGTAATTACAAGTTTAGTTCCTCCACCTGAATTGTCACATTAAATTCCCTAAAACATATTGTCAGACTTAGTTATAACCAGCTCGGTTGTATCTAGTGTTAAGGGCCTAAACTTAGTGATTGTAATGGGGACATTACAGGAAGTGTTCACAGAGGCTATCGTAGCGAGGTCCCCAAAAGTGGAGTCCTCCCTACTGTTAATGACCTGGCTGTGCTTCCTGCTTAGCTGCTCCACTAAGAATCCAATGCATCTGCATCTATAAAGATTAAATCAAATAAGCTATCCGAGTGGCTGTTACACAAATAGAGACAGCCTCAGATTTCTCCGCGTAGAAGAAAACAGTGTAAAAGCAATTTTAATGGAAATGACTCTATAAAAGTGGGATATTTAGGTAAGGAAATATATGATACACCGTCTTGCAGCTTTATAGAGGAGTTATAGCGTGCTCTTGAGGGTTGAAAGTTGTATTTAGTGACTTTCAAAAGTTCTATGTGACCATTTCCTGTCCTGGAACTGGTGGTGCTGGGAAATATTACTTTATCCCATACTGTAGCCCATCAATGCCCACAACGGCCCAAAAGCAGCCTGACAATTCTGATGAAATCTAGCAAACAAAAGCTGCATTTGTGAAAATATTTGAAGGAGGATTTATAATCAGAACATAACCAACAACTCTACATTAAAAAGTTTTCCATGCGGTAGCTATTTTTAAAGCTTTTGTTATACGGCAATATGTTGAAACGTGAAACATATTCATGGGTGTCAATCTCTCCCTTTTCAACCTAAATAACTCGTACCTGTATCCAAAAGTTGGCAAAAAATCAATAAAGCGTCAAAAACCAAAAATAGAGATTCTCAAAAAAGATTCAGAACAAGAAATTATAAGTGACGAGTCAAGAGTTAAACATTTCATCGATAACTGAATCGCGTATTCATGTAATCGTACGTACTTGTTGATCAATAGGTAGTTAACTAAGGCATCCTTCTCATTTATGACTATCCCCAGGTTTTATGGAAAACATCAAGTATTTATAACAGCCATTACAGGATATGGCCACACTGCCAACAGTCCTGGAAACTCCACTTGTGGAGTCTCCAGGACGATGGCACACTGTGATACAGCCGTGCTTCCTGTCTAGTCGACCCCCTCGGGAACGCTGCCTCTGTCAGGCCCGGACATTCTGGTTGTTATGTGTATTGGCGGGGGTGTCAACACAAGGAGTGACAGCTTTACAGATTTCCACTCGTTGAAGAAGATTGAGTACAAAAGCATCTTTCTTGGAAATGGCTGCACAAAAGTGGGATATTTATTTAAGGAATTATATGATACAATAGTTAGCAACTTGATGTAGGAGTTCTAGGGCCCTTTAGTAGTCAGAAAGTGGCATTTATTGACTTCCTTTAGTTCAGTGTGCGCAATTCCTGTCATGGCATGTTTAGTTCACGCTCCTCCGAGAAGAGCGGGAGACCAAGCCGACATGAAATATAATCATCGCCACTCTTTGTCATTTTTAGGCTAATTCTTTTATAACTTGCGACCTGCCGCTTGGGAGCCAGGCACCGAAACCACTAAGCCATGAGGGATCTCCTTTTTTCTATCAGAGAAAAAAGGAAATACTCTATTATATAGGGTATTGGGACAAAGAAGGACTTAGACTTATATCCCTGACGCCACGATGTACTTGTCTGAATATCATTGCAAAGACTTTCCCCTTCGACATTGCCCTCCCCCTTTAAGCGTGGCAGAAGTGGTCTCCCAAAACGAATGAAATTATACTAAGTAGAATTTGACTTGCATTCTTCTATATCTGGCCGAATGATACGAATGCAGGTTGAATTGTTTTCGCAATTGATAATGGATTATTTTAGGTCAAGTTGCAATCCTTTTGCACGTAAGTTGAACGTTTTCTAGTCAGGTTGAATTATTTCTACATGTTGAATTTTTGGTCATTTAGCATTCCATATGAATGCGAGGTGATAGCGATGCAAATGAGAATGTTGAAAACGATGTAGCGATTTCACCGCGACCATTAGGAAGTGCTAAGGGCTGTTCCATTTAAAAGTATGTGGGGGGGAAGGTTTTTTGAAGGGGGGAGGGGCCGAATTCTGAATTAGTTTATACCATTAGAGTCTATATGATATTTGGCAGGAGGGGAGGGGGGTGTCGAATTTTTAATTATCTTCCGTCCCCCCCCCCACCACACTTTTAAATGGAACGACCTAACGTTCCACACAATTGAATGACGATGACAAAACCTACATATAGCCACAGCGACGATGGAGTTGCTACCACCTCTCTATCAGCCGCTAATCATTCGCTGCTCCATCGTAATCACATTGCTAAAAACCGTTCCCACGCTTACTTTCCCAACTTCATGGCGATATTGAAGATGAAGTTGTGATGCTAACGATTTCATAACGAAGATCATAAGAGATCAAGGCTACCACCTCGCATCTTATTTTTTCCGTAACCGCAACATATTTCTTCAAGCATCTTAATTAACCGCTAAGATATCGCTACACCATACAATTTAGGTTAACATTTACATGATTTCTACGATTTCACAGTGATCTACGAAATCTTCTATTGTCGCTACAGTCGCAACATAACATCCCAGATGCGGGAAAGGGCCTTTATCCCATCAGGGCAGGCCTTCTGTGATGAGAGACAGCTAGCAGCCAGAGGCAACGCCTTATTCCACGGGGTCGTTTGGGTGTTAGATGAGTATTTGAACAGAATTGTCTCTATTCTATAGACAAAAAGCTTATAAAGCTTCTAAAATGGTTCAAATAAATTTCAGGATCAGGAACGAATTATGAGTAGAGATTTATTTTGACAGGACAAAAGTTGTTGAAATTTGGGCATCAAGAGATAGGACATCGAGAGTATGGTTTTGAATGGGCTACTGCCCATTCACACTTAGAGTTCCTCTAGAAAGTATCGTCTGCTACTCTCATACTTTTGAAAATAACTTGGGAATAAAGCTAAAATTCACAAAAAATTGAAGTAGAGTTGTTGTATGGCATCTGATCAACATTTCTACAAATATTTTCGAGAAAATACTTTTGTAAGCAAAATATTTTCCAAATTGCCAGGCCTGTTAGGGCTGCTCTGAGTGTAAATGGGTTAAGATTCTAGGGATTTCTAATTACTCAGAAAAACTGGATGAAATTTTATAATTGAATACTTACTTATTTGAAATTTTTTAACCAGAAATTGAGGTATCCAAAACCTAGTGATAAATTCGGAGAAACTGGGTGGAGGAACAAAATTGCATACTTACATGAAAATATGTTATTGACGAATATATCACAAACGTGTGGAGCAAAGAACTGACAAAAACAGGAAGGGAATACGTGAAGGGTAATGGTACTACTGACGATCTACAATTACAAAATCTGAGACTACTTGATATTGCTTTGAATATGACCCGCTTGAAAATATTCCAAAATAGTAAAAGCAAGTAGAAACTATTCCTTGAAGATATGGAGATGTATGAGATTTCTATGTATTGTCCAATCCATCTAAACAGCGTAGAGGAAATGACTTTTAATCAATGCTTGGTTGAGTTCACATGCTATGTTATGGTTCAATACGACTGAGATGTGTTCAAGTGAAAGATGTAACATTACAGACAGGGGCATTTGCCCATTGAATGTGAGTTTGCGACCAGATGTTTAATTAATGGAATCAAATTTTGCAAATTGACATTTCATTATCAACTGGAGCACTTTGAGAATTCCTTATTTGTTGAATATTTATTAGTTCCTAAGTTTTCCTAAAAGTGCCCCAAAATGCATTCTTGGGCACATATCTTTTCAAAACTTTGTCAGACGCCGACCCCTGGTTTGGACAGATTCACTGCACACTGATGAATTAATTTGCTCCTAAATTTCAAATCTTAGAACCAAATCTGCTCCTGTCTAAAAATGTTAAGGTCAATCCCTGATATATAAATTCACGATAGGAAAGGGGAGTCAAACTTGTATACATCTTAAAAACATATTTTCATAAATATTTTTCGGCAAATGGGAAAAAACAAATATAATTGAATACTCTGTCTCTAGATCTTTATTTTGCATAAATGCTCAGTTGATGATACATATCTGAATACATTCAATTTCGAACATATCAACTGTACTTGATTAAAGTAGCCCTGCAGTGTTCACACCCTCTGGGCTTCCTTACTAGTATTGTAAGATGTGCAATAGGAGTTGGCACCTCCCAGGGAACCCTGAGCTGGCTTGGCACCCTGCTCGCCTCATATAAGAAGGGGGATATGCGGACCTGTCTGTGAATACCAGATCCCTTAATCCTCATTGGATCTGAAGGCTAGGCTCTTACGTTATCCCCCTTTTTCCTTCACCAATGAGTAATCATTGCTATGTCATTGTTCTCCAACATTGACAAGG
Source organism: Maea johnstoni (assembly GCA_963942565.1). Lineage (NCBI taxonomy): Eukaryota > Metazoa > Annelida > Polychaeta > Spionida > Magelonidae > Maea > Maea johnstoni. Next base: position 1,530,183 of record OZ012700.1, on the reverse strand, counting down.
GACCACTCTTTGGTAAAATTGTTTGGCACTAAATGACCTTTGTGTACTAATGTGCCTTTAAACACCCATTCATTCATTCATTCTGAAGATTGTGTACACCGTTCCAACAATTATATATTCAAAGTATTGGTTCTGATTATTTTACAAACCTCTTCATTCTGTGATGGTACATAGTTTGAGGCTCTGCGCATTTACCTTTTTTAATAAGAAACCTTGTTACTTTTATTCTAGAATAACCAACTGGGGTACAGAATGTGATTGTACTGATAAAAAGCTAAAGATGTCTATCAAAACGATTCATAAGATTAACTGTATTATGAGTGCAATAATATTACCCATGTCAGTGATACTGTTACTCGCTCCTGTTGTGTGAGGATTATGATTGACACAAAGAAATATGGGTAGCAGAAGCAGTTTTAATTATAAAAATAAAAATGATAACAATAATTATAATAATAATAATAATGATAATAACTATAATGATAATAATAATAATAATAAAAACTATAATATTAATTAAGAATAATAACAATAATAATATTAATAATAATAATGATAATAATGATTATAATAATAATAATATCATAATAATCGTCATCATCATGTTGGCTATACAGGCGAACTTGGATATGACGGACCACTATACGACGGATTTTTGCATATGACGCACGATGCATATCAAGTATTTGTCATGTGCAAATGACAGATCTTGCATATGACGGACCAATTTTCCTGGTCCCATTGAGTCTGTCACATCCAAGATTGCCTGTATACAATTGCAGTACATCCTCTGTGATCGCTCTTTGACTGTGAAGCATATCTTAATTAAGTGTGTAGATTTTGTAGATATATGAAACATATTTTACAGTGAACAATTTACAAGAACTTTTTGATAGTCCCTCCAGACCGTATTTTAACTTATTTAAATTAGGATGATCTCTTTTACTGCTTACACATTTTTCAGTATTCAAGATTGACTATGTATTATGTATACTTGTTGTTCATTTTCTTCTACACATTTTATGCATTTATTGCTTTTCATTCTTCTTCAAAAGTGTTTTTTTTAACAATTCTTATGGCACTATATGGCCATGTGTGTCATTGCGTCATCATTCATTCATTTATTGTTACTTCTTATGTACATTATAGATATCCCAAAAGTGGGATATCCACATGAGCTGCTTCTGGATATGAAAGAACATTATTCAAGCCTTCCGCGCAATCATATATTCTCATGGATTCTGGCAAAACGGAGGCTATTGCTGCCCGATTACAATAAACTTCCAAAGCCGTGTAAGCCGTGATGCGCGTGAATAACTCCTTGTTGCTAAAGACCTGCTGTAGTTTCTCTGATCGCCGCGAGATGGCGCTGAGGAGCTCCATGCGGTAATGTTCGGTGCACTCTGACCATGCCTGCATAGTTTCCTGTAGTGTTTTACCGGGACAGAGAGTATAGGTTAAGAATTGGACCACGTCTCTCTGTGGCACATGGATGCCACAGGTCTCCCAGTCAAATAGGGCAAGTGGACTCTGTTCCTTGGTTGGGTTGCGTCTCATAAACATGTTTCCTGAAAGGAGAATATATATATAGATACACACACACACACACACACACACATATATATATATATATATATATATATATATATATATATATATATATATATATATATATATATATATATATATATATATATATGTATATATATATATATATATATATATATATATGTATATATATATATATATATATATATATATATATATATATATATATATATATATACATGTACATATATATGTGTGTGTATGTGTGTATTTATATAATTTATATAAACATATATATATATATATATATATAAATATATATATATATATATATATATATATATATATATATATATATATATATATATATATAAATATATATATATATATATATATATATATATATATATATATATATATATATATTCGGGGAAGTTAGCTCAATGCATTGCGAACAAGAGCTCCATTCATTTGTCTTGTATTTTGAAGATTTCATTCAAAACAAAACTTATTAACTATTTAACTCGTCTTTTTGAGCGTGTAAATACCTTTTGTATAACAAATATGTAAATAGTTTTACTCCAAGAAAGGTACATGTATGAAATTTCGCACCAACTTAAGGAATACACAGCATATGATATGGATAAGTTTAAAAAAGTTCATTTACAACGTTTTAGGGGAAATCAGGAAATTAGAAGTAATTTCTTTTTTATGATAAATACTTACCTGCGATCATTGGAAGCTATCTCCAGGGCTTGCTCTGGTCACCCAAAAGGTAGGCTCTCATTTGGCAGTCTCTCCCTATGGAAGACCCTTGCGATGATCATAGTGGAGGGTCTACTAAATGTAGCCTCCAAAATTAAAAATAGACCGTGGTTTGTGTGATCCCCGCTAGGGGCCGCACTGATACCGGTCATGACGTCACGGTTGGCGCATGCGCCTTCATCCTCTTCTCATTTTTGGCGTTAAATACCATCATGGAAGAACGGATTCTAGGGGAGGATACAGAAGGGTGGGCAATGATCGCAGGTAAGTATTTATCATAAAAAAGAAATTCCTGTTTTATATCTAAATTCTTACCTGCTCACATTGGAAGCAGAGTACCACCGCCAAGAAAAAGCTGTGGAAGGATCAGTTCTATTTCCTAGACGCTGTGCCAGCCGTGACCAGCACTGCTCTACTAAACCTGCCTTTTGTTGCAGGAAGATCTTTAAGATAGAACTGCGCAAAAGTTTGCGGCCGGCTCCAGGCTGCGGCATCCATAATAGCTTCAAATGGCACTCCGGCCATTGTAGCCCAAGTAGTTGCGACCCCTCTGGTGTCGTGGGCTCTAATGCCCATGCGTTGCCTCCGTTCCTTAGGAAGGTGCGAAAACGCCCCCGCTATGGCCTCTTTGACCCAACCAGCGACTGTACTCTTGGTAGCCTTAGTATAAGGCTCCCTTGACCGAATGAAAAGGGCTTTTTCATCCCCTCGCAAGGGCTTGGTTAATTCCAAGTACCATTTCAGGGCCCGGACAGGGCAATGTACTTTGTCGTCTGGCGAGAACTCCTTTAGGCTGAGGAGAAACACCTCACTAGGAGTAAACGAGACCGACTGGTTTTTGTCCAATAGGAGGGATGGGAGAAGGCGAACTCCTCCATTTTCCCACCGCAGATGACATGCGTCTATCCTGCAGGAATGGACCCAGCTTCCTCGCCTGGCCGAAGCCAGCTGCAGTAGGAAAGCTGTCTTGACCGCCACCGACCTCAATGGTGCCGTGTGAATCGGCTCAAAAGGAGGGCCCGCTAGGTACTTGAGTACCGTCGGGAGATCCCAAGTCTCATTGAGCGTCCTTGGTCTGGCGGAAACCACAAACAAACCCTTAATAAGGGTTGACAAATCCGTGTTGGACGACACAGTTGTCCCATCCGTAAAACCTTTATGAATGGCTGCGATAGCAGATTTGTATCCTGCAATGGTTGACGGAGCTAAGGGCTTCCCCTTATGCTCCACCGTCCGCAGGCCATTCAGGAATTCCGCGACCTCCGCTACAGGGGCCTCAGCGGGACCCACACCTCGCTCCACACACCATCGTCGGTAGTGGAGAAGACGGGAATCATAAAGCCGGCAAGTTGATTCTCGCCTGGCCCTGGCTGCCGTCTCTGCAACTCCCTGCGAAAAGCCTCGGTCAACGAAGGATTTGCGGACAGCGGCCATACAGCCAGTCGCATTCTGTCCGGTTTGGGGTAAAACATCCCCGTGACCGAGTTCTTCAGGAGGTTGTCCTTGGGTGTGATCATTCGCGGAAGGTCTGTCAGCATGCTGGTCAGCTGACGGAACCACGGCTGGCTGGGCCAGATCGGGGCTACTAGGAGGATCCGGGCTGACCACTGCAGCCTCAGTTTCCTCAATACCCTCGGGATGAGGTTGGTCGGCGGGTACGCGTACCCGTACAGACTCTCCCAATTCTGCGTCAGAGCGTTTATTCCGCTCGACGTCTGAGAGGGGCGCACTGAGAAGAACACTGGAAGTTTGTGGTTCTTCTCTGACGCGAAGAGATCCACATGGGGAGTCGGCCAATGTTCGAATATGAGCCGAACCACTGTCTTGTGGAGGGACCACTCCGTGGGGTGGTTGTGTTTCCCCCTGGACAGGGCATCCGCCAGGACGTTCCTGACTCCCGATATGTGGTTGGCAACCAGGTAGATCCCGTGTTGCCTGCACCAGGCCCACTGAGAAACGGCTGGCCCACCGTCAGGTTGGCCCGTGATGCCCACCACTCCAGCTCCCTGAGCGATTCGTGATCGGGGTATATCCGGAGATATGGGCTGTCCGAAACTTGCGTCCACTGACTGTGGAGCATAAGTTGGATCAGACGAGTATGCGTCACCGCCATGGGGACTAACTCGCGCAGACTGGACAGATGTCCTAAGAGCTTCTGCCAAGTTTTCGCTGGCTGAGGACTCCGTGCTAGGAGCGAGGATGCCAGTCGCGACGCTCTGACAACCCTCTTCTCGCTCGGGAAAACGAGCATGTTGATGAGGTCGAGGGTCGATCCCAGGAATGCTGGGAACTGTGTGGGTATCAACTGAGACTTTCCTTCGTTTACTAGGAAGCCCAGTTTTGTCACCCAGAACAGTGTGAGGTCGCGTTGACGTTCCACAAGCGACCTTGACTGGTTCTTCAGAAGCCAGTCGTCTAGATACTGGTGCATGTCTACACCCTGTATCTTGAGGAACGCCTTGAGGAATGCCAACCGCCCGACTCCTTGGCCACCAGAAAGATAGGGGAGTAAAACACCGGGATGTCCGTGTGGAAGGGAATCTCCCTGATCGCCTGTTTCTCGAGCATGGACTCCAGGCCTCGTTCGAGGTCCTGACGTCGCGCCTGATTCCGAGGAATCGGGGTGCAGCGGGGCTCCTTTGTTCTTGGGGGGTTCCCCGTGAACTCTATCCTGTAGCCCTTGGTTACAGTCTGCAGTACAAACTGGTCCGACGTAACCAGGGGCCACAGGTGGGCGAACGCTCTTAATCGCCCCCCCACCGGACAAAGCTGATCATTCTGTATCAGCTTTGGGGGCTGGCATTGGGGTGTTATAGGTGGAGTAAGCGTCCTTTTTGACGCCTCCACCTCGACCCCTACCACGGCCTCTACCGGCACCTCTACCTCCACCGCCTTCGGACGAGGAGTTCCAGCCTCCACCACCTTTTTTACCCTTCTTGTTTTGCTTGCCGCCCGAACCTCTGCCTTTTTTGAAGGGGATCCGAAAACGATCCCCTGATTGCTTCGAGGTCGAGGGCTGGTCACGGGCTAACTGAGCCTGTGCCTCCACTGCACGTGAGGTCGGTGTGGCAAAGACACTGAACTCCGACTCCTCCGGGGGAGGAGAAGCGGATGGTGGTGAGGAGAACTTTAGCACCTTTGCAAGTGCATGGAGAACGGGTACGAACTCCAGAGGGCGAGAAAATTTAAAATCCTGCGCCTCCCAGGATTCACGCCACGACCTAGTAAGGTCAGGGTGTGGTGGGATCGTGTGATCTCCACTTCCATCCCTAGGCGGACCCAGCCTTGCGTAAACCGATGTCGCCGGAGCGGTGGACGTGGAGGCCGTCGCGGCCGTCTGAGGTGGCGGAGACACCTCAGGGGGAGCCACAGGTTCCGCAGGCTTGTCGGAAGCTGCGCCCAAGAGCTCTCAATCGAGCTCAGACCACGCCTCTACAGGCGGAAGACCACAGGGGTCGAAGACCTCCACTTGATCAGCTAACTGATCGTCTTCCTTATCATCCGATTGGTCGGAGAACTGACCGGGAGACAAAGATGCCGGTGACGACCGGCCGGACCTCGTCCTGGTAGGCGAGGGAGAGGCCTCACGGCGGTGAGGTCTCTTGGACGGAGGAGGTGAGCACCTCGATGGAGACAAAGAGGGAGATCTTGGTCTCTTCTCAGGGGCAGCTGGTTTATCCAGCTTCTGAGAAATTGCCACAAGCGACTGAGTAATCGCCAAGATCGATTGTGTCATATCTGGCTGCTGAGGCGGAGGAGGAGGATTTGCCTCCTTCAGGGCCGCCACTAACGTCGCTATGTCGAACACCGGAGGCACATTCGGTGTCGGCTGTGGTTGTGGCTGATTAGCCAGAGTCAGGACTGGGGGGGGGGGCAACAGGTCCTCTTCCACCAGACCATGACCCTGAGAGCTTAAACGCCCTGCCAGCTCAAACAATTTTTCCATGTTCTCTTGCTGACCACAGGGGATGTCATCCCCTTCAGAGTCCTCTCAGAACAGGTCCACATAGGGGTCACCCCCAAGTGGATCCGCTTCGAGTTCGGGGAACAAGGGGTCTCTCATCGGAGAGGCGACTCCCACCTGGGCTGTGTCATACGACTTCAAGGCAGCCTTTGTTGGAGTTCGCCCAACTGATGGAGACACTACTACTGCGGGAGTTACCGCAGGTGCGGTGATCACCGCAGATGTAGCAGCAGCTGCCGAAGCAGTCCTCCGGGTGCTGCTCCTAGTAGTGGGGCCCGAAGACCCCTCTGAGGCACCACTCTTTGTGGCCCCCCCCTTTTTCCTGCTAGGAGCAGCAGCCTCGCGGGGCTTCTTCGTTGGAGGTGACTCGTCACGAAGACGAGTTGAAGGCACGGCCTTCCTGGGAGATCTCCTCCTGTGTTCAGGAGTGGGAGATTTTCCCCCAGATCTCTTCCCCGCAGATGCGGTAGAAGAGGCTGACACCGCGGTTGCGGAAGTCACCGCAGTTGCGGAGGTTACCGCAGATGTTACCGCGATTGCGGGACTTCCCGCATCTCCCGCGATTGCGGTAATTACCGCACTTCCCGCAGCTGCGGGAGTTACCGCAGGTGCGGTGCGTCGAGTCCTGGCTCGACCACGCTCTAATGGCAAACCTGAAGGTTTGTCAGAGCGCGGAGAACGAGAACGTTCTCTGCGTGCTTTAGTTTTGCGGGCCCGATAGGCCGCATCCCTCTCAGACCGTTGGATTCTCTTGGTCATCCAAGAATCGAATCCTACCCAGGTCTCCTCCGTCCAGGATTCGCACACAGTGCAGGTATGATTCCTGTCACAACGGGTGTGCCGAGAGCAGCACCCGTGCGCGATCCAGGGTACATCAGGAGCAGGGCGAGTGGTGAAATTCGGGCAGGGCGAAGCCCCACACCGAATCTGAGAAGAAGGTCGTCCCGCCGCGGGACCGACGCTATACACGCTGGCCGACGACATCGTCGAAGGTCAGCGATGTCCCAGCGATGTCCCAGCGATGTATAAGGGTCTCACTGTTATACTCGCTTGTACGTCTGTACTGTAGGCTCGAGTTTAAGCGAAAACGAGCGTAAAACTTCCGAGAGCTTTCAAAAACCGATTGGCAGAGCAATGGCGCCCAAAAGAGAAGAGGATGAAGGCGCATGCGCCAACCGTGACGTCATGACCGGTATCAGTGCGGCCCCTAGCGGGGATCACACAAACCACGGTCTATTTTTAATTTTGGAGGCTACATTTAGTAGACCCTCCGCTATGATCATCGCAAGGATCTTCCATAGGGAGAGACTGCCAAATGAGAGCCTACCTTTTGGGTGACCAGAGCAAGCCCTGGAGATAGCTTCCAATGTGAGCAGGTAAGAATTTAGATATAAAAAACCAAATGTTTCTTACCATCTTCTATGACATGGATAAATTCTAAATTACCCTTTTTGACACAAAAAGGCTATAACATGTTACTGGTATAAGGACTAGAGAGCTGACTCACTTTCTGCTTGGGCAAAAATGCTGTGATTGCTGTGTCAGACCTGCATTTTAAAATCCTAGCTAAGACCTTAGTGGGTGTTTTATTTAGGTATGTGTGCTGGTGAAATTACCTGCGTGACAGTCGGCGTGCACGAATGTCATAGGATATGCTTCCATCTCCTCTGTTATTTCCCCAAGCTTATCAAAATATCTATCAATCACTTTCCGGCGTACAGAGTTCATTGTTTGTGGGAATTCCTGCTGAGTGGCCCTATCAAGAACCCGCCACATGGGCAACCCAAATAGGTGGCATTTGGGGAGTATTTGCAGGGTGCCCTCAAACACCCCCTCAATCTCATCAGTTCTCTCTACGAAGTGAGCATGGAAGTGGGCCAAGGCACTGAGCACCTGGCATCTGGTTCTGTGTGTCCATCCTCTGGAAGTGCTTAGTCCACCGGCCCCCCTTTCCTCCTGAGGGATGAACTCCATCGCCACCAAAAACCTGTCCCTCGCTGGGTCCAGCACACATTCGTAGACCTCTGGTCTGATTCTGCCCACAGCTGGGTACATCATCGCACATTTGGCAGCACACACCTCCAGGTGGCCTCGGCTGGTTACTCCTAGTCCAACAGGTCCATACTTCTCAGCAATCTCATAGGCATCATCACCAAACGCTTTGAACAAACTGTAATGTAGTGGCAAACCAAAGGTCAGTTATTTATAGCATGCCTTTTGCACGTGTATTCAAGTTGTAGGAGGGAGAACCAATATAATGAGCAAGAGAATCAAGATTGAGAGACATGAGTTGAGAGACAATATGTCAAAAAGAGAGATTCAATTTCCATAAGGAGACCAACATGTGGATAATCATATGGGGTATAAATATTCATGAGTCCAGTTAGGTTACATAATCGACATCACATATCAGAATTTTGCGTGTGTCTGTACCTGTGCCCTGACCTTTGACTTTGGGTCTTTGAGAGGGATTCTACATACCTGATTTCTATTTTTTTTTAAACTCCAGCTAGAGGCCGGCCATATATATTACTGAACACACGAATAGTGATGTGTCTATTCATGTAAGGTTACAACGTGGCTCTGTACTTGTCCTGCACTTTGTTTTCAACTCCAGTCCAAATTTAGAAGACATGAGAGACATTGTCAGAGAGCTTTCTGATCGAGGTCCTTGACTTAAGCATTCAACGTATATAAGTATCCAATATTTCATAGATTAAATAATGCACCTAATGTTGAATGTAACCATTCACGGTCGAAGGGCCAACCTGCATCTATAGACACAAGGTCAAAGACCAAGGCACACATCAAATACACACAATTTTCTGATTTTTGTTGACGTCATCTGTAAAACATCCCTGGGCACATGAATATTTATTTCCCATATAATCATCCAGATGTTGCTTTCCTCTTCGAAACCTTGACTCTCTTTTTGACTCCTTGTCTCTCAATATTTCAAATCTAGTCTCTCTATCTGGCATCTTGTCTTTGAAAATCTCTCACTATTGGTACTACATCCATACAGGGTGGTTCTCCCTCGCAGATCTTGAATAAATGTCCAAAGGGCATGCCATAGTTATTGCTCATTCCACAGTAGACGGAAACAGAATGGACATCGAGGATACAGTGTAGGATGTCTTATACAGTCACCACAATTAGACGTGGCATGATACTGAAGAGAAAAAAGACGTAGGGAAAATGTTAAGCCGAGGTCGAAACGGAGAATATGAGAGAAGACTAGTTGATGAGCAAACAAAATGATGAAAGGTATTAGGAAAGCCAAACAAACAGGCATGTCAAATATACAATACTACCAATATCTTGTTGTATAAACACCTATGGATAACATGTCAAAGAAATAAGCCAAGCACATCAATGACCCACGTACCTTGCAAAGGAAAGAATGGGTTTTTACATCGCTTTCAACAGCTTAAGTCATATCAGGATGCGATAGAAATCGTAAACCCGGGAAGAAATTCCTGTTTTTTCACAAAGAGTTTCATGGGGTCTTTCAGTTGCAATAGAACCATATACAGTCCTCCACAATGCCACACATTTATTTAGCTACCAGGCCAACCCGCTCCTGGGGATCCAGTGGAGACTCGAACCTGCTAACTCACGCTTGGAAGCCAGGCCACTAGGCCATGGCAGATTCCTCATAGCTTCCAAATCAAAGCTACCTCCAGTTGTGAGGTCCTGCCCAGCAAATTGTTTTGAAGTTCATATTCCATACCCTGTACGGTCACATTTTAGTTGGAGGAAGAAATACTTTAAACTGTGTCATGCGGAGCATCAAAATTTCCAACACACAGTACAAGGTTATATTTGAAACATAAAACCAATTATTTTTTGCAACAACCTTTACGTGGAATTGTCACTTTATGACTTCCAGAACCCAGTGTTTAGGTCCAAAATTGACACTTTTTGTAATAGGCCAACCCCTCAGGAAATACAGGCATAAGTTTCTTGATCAGCAGAACATAGAGAGCATCCAGAACCTTTTGGTTACTTTTTAGTAGAGGAAAAAACTGTATTGTGTTCAGTAAATGAAATAACTTTTAAGATTGTGTAATATCCTTTTGGCCTGTAACCTTTGAATCCTTTTGTTTGCACCCCTTGTATGATCTTATGGGGAAATCTTTTTAAAGAAGAAGCTACAATAAGGCCCAACTTTTGTAAGACTAATTCCAATCGTTCTTATGTTTATTTCTCGAAAGTATATCCAATTCAGAGCTCTTCACAGAAGGATTTGAACAAATGAAAAATTATTTTAAATGGAAATCAAAAGTTTAAGCCTTTGTTCTATGTGCCACACTGAAGAGGATAGTGTTGAATATATGCTAATTCAATGCCCTATATCAAGAAAACTATGATTGGTATGGCACAAATCCAGTTTTTGTACTTTTTCTTTTGATTGATTATTCATTGATTATGCAATCGTGATTAGTTGACTAAGTTGTGACATCTGGTGACGTGTTTCTAAGGTCAAGGTCAAAGGTCAGGGGTGTGGGATTTTTAAATGGTGGCAGGTGTAAACATGTGGCGGTCTATTCACGGTCAGTCGTTAGATTTATTGTTTTACAACTGTGTTTACTTCTAGTTAAGTTTTCCAAAGGGAAAGTTAACATGTTGCGTATATGTTGTGTTACATTCATGGTTATTTGTGAAGTTGGTAAAGCTATACTTTTAGTTGGAGATCTTAATGGAAATTTTCTTGTCAGGTGTGGTTTATGAAGTGTTCACTTTATTCAAAGGCTTTAATGTAACTTCATTTAGTTCAAGTATTAAGAACAGTACATTTGACAATAGCATTTACTTATGCTTTAGTTATGTGAAATACTTGAGTGTTCTGTCCATTCTCACTTTAGTTACTTGTACTTATCAAGGTGTTATCAAGGTAACTCAGTGTTCATGTGTTCAAGTGTTTAATTGATGTTTATTTTTGTGTATTACAGCAAACATGTGTGTGTATGAAAAATTAATTTGTGAGTCCGATATAAAGCATTAGTTATCACTCATCTACCCAACAATTATCGCCCATAGAGTATTGGATTATTGAGTTGGGTTTTGAGCACTTTGTCATATCAAATAGGATTATTTTACTCAGTGAAATGAAAAATCTTTATTATCAAGAGAAATACAGATTGTGCATGAAACGTCGTAAGATACAATTTGAGAAAAGTATATCAAACATGCACTTTTGAAAAATGAAACTAACTTTGACATACAATATGTGTAAGAATGAATGAATGAGTGTTTAAAGGCACATCGACACACTAAGGTCATTTAGTGCCATAAGATATAAGCAATAAAGTGGTCCTTTGTTATTGTTGAAGATCAAAGACGAAGCATAATTTTTCTAGGTGAAAGAAGAAAAATGAGTGAGAGTAAGAGCAGAGCCTTCAGATCCAAAGAGGACCAAGGGATCTTTTAGATGCATGGTGTCCATAGACAGATACACACATCCCCCTTCTTTTATAAGGCGAGCAGGGTGCCACACCAGCTTAGGGTTCCCCAGGAGGTGCAGGGTATACAATGTTTGTAATACTCTTCCCAACCATATATTTGCATATAATAATATAACTGGGGTTTTAGAGAAGGGAGCAAACTTTTTCTGGTGTAGGTCGTTGGAAATCCTAACCGCTAATGACTATAATAAGTCACAACAAACATGCGTTTCCTAGCTCAACAATAATAGAACGTCACTTTGTTTGTCGCTAACATGGCAATGTCGGCACGACAACAAGTGGAGGGAGGAGGAGCCTGGTGGCTCCCCCTAGGTAGTATATATATATATATTTGCATATACCTGGTAAAATATGTAATCATATTATTTGCAAAGTGACTCTGTAACTGCACTTATTGATATGTTGAAAAATGAATAAAGAAGATTTCGAGATAAAAATGTCAATTTTTCGAAAATTGGAAGTAATATTATAAATGCAAGTTAAAGTATGTGATATTACTTAATTTCTATAAAAAAAATAAAATAAATACATCAATGAATAAAACAAAAGCAGCCGAGTAATATATGTGAGGTGTTTGACGTACTTAGCATCTATATTTGAATGTATGTCTTATCATTTAACATGGTTTTGTGGTGCGGCAACAGTAGGTCATGTGATTCAATTTGCATGCTGGGCAGCACTTTGAAACAAATGAAGCTGCCCTTAATAATCAACAAAATGATATCTCATATGTCTTAATTAGTTGGAAATCAATAGATAACTGTTGGATATCAGTTATCAGTAAATGAGTAAATTCACATCATGCATACCTAGGGTTGCATAGCGTTAACACTAAATGGTACTATACCGGTACTAGTACTGGGGAAACGGTACCAGTGGTATCGGTATCGTTAACAGTGAAACGGTACCTCTGATCTCCAAGGCCTGATCGGCTTTTTTACGACATTAAAGTTGCTAACAATATGGTTCCATTCCTCAATTCTATGACAACAATCAATAGTAGAATTGGGGAACAGAACCAACGATTGAGACGGACATTTACAACGTTAACCGAAGCAAATGATCGCCACAACGCACGGCGAACGTGCGTGGGATGTTACATCGTATCATGTTTCCCGCCGAATGCTATTCCAGACAGCGTGTCTATAACTCTTTCGGCAGAAATCAGCACACAATGGGTCATCGCCGCATATGATTGGCAGTAACAAATTGTTTAATCTGTTGAAACGAAGCGGTACTCAAAAACGAAACGGTGCCTTTTAGTACCGGTTCTCAACGAAACGGGTAAATACCAGGGCCCGTAAGTACGAACATGGATTAAACTTGAGTTAGCTTAATCCATGGACTAAACCTGGATTAACTTGAAAACGGTAAGTACAAAGGTGGATTAAGTTAAACCGTTGATTAATTTTAATCCACGGTTTAAAGAGCGGTATGCACAAAGGTGACTTAGCTTAATCCAGGGAATAAATATGCTCAAAAAACACTGCTTGACTAATCCTACTCTGGGGTAGGTTTAGCGGTGGATTAAATCTAAATTGAAGCCTAGTATGGATTTTTTCACTGTAGAAATACATTAACCTTTAATGAAAACTGTCAGATATTCACATGCAAAATAATTTTAAATATAATTTCATTAAAGTTTTGGCTGGAACTAACCCATTTATGGACTAAGTGCTGTTGGATATAGACATTCCCTGTGCAGGTTTCTGCTAGTTATGAAATCATCTCCCCAGTCCCTACTTTCCCAACTGTCCCACCCTCCAACCATATTCAGAAACGTGAAAGGCAAACTTTTCACAAATGCAACTTTATTATGAACCATTGATCATTTCAATATTTTGCAGTGAGAAAAAATAACAATACAGTAACAATATCAACAAAAATATCAATGTCAACAAAAATAAACTGTGGGGCTCCACATTAACTTATAATATTCTTGATGGCCCTGTAGGACAAGCTGGCCCTGGCAAAATGAGCATATTCCCAGTTTTCAGTCCTTATTCTTCCATTCTTGTCACAAGCCTTCTCTTCTGCTGTGCTTGTGGAACTCATTCTGACAATTTAGGTCAGTACAATTCCAAGTTGGTGCATACATTTGACCCAGATTCCAAGGAAATTTCCACTCTTCCAGAAATAAGCACCAATGCAACATTGTATCAGCACAATGTTTCATTTTAATCGGTGGAATAAGGTTAGTCCACACTTCAACTAATCCATGGCTTAACTAATCCGTGGCATTGCTAATCAACCTTTTGTGCATACCGTTAAAATTAAGCCACGAACAGTTGACTAGCTATTCCATGGATTAAGCTAAATCAGGTTTAACTTAATCCATGTTCGTACTTACGGGCCCAGTTCTTTTCGAAACGAATATCGGTTCCTATCGGTAACCGAGTACCGGTATGCAACCCTATGCATACCTGTCCATTTGGGTGCCATGCATTTTATACAAATATGACATCCCTGTTGGGTGACTAACAGCATTGTCACCCGAGGGCGTGGCCCGAGGCTGACCATGCTCACGAGGGGTAACCCATCATGTTAGCCACCCCACAGGGAAGTCATATTTGTTTTATTATACGGAACAACTGCCCTCCAATCACCCCAGGCACCCAAAATCTGTGACAAGTTGAAACTTACAATAATCTCAGACAGAGCGATATCTAAGCAGCGCGTTTATCGTCTGCATGCTGACCTACTTAAGCCAAGTTTAAGCTCCCTCAAACGAGGAATTGAGAATACAGTATCTACAAGTGAGGTATAATATAATTGTATAGGGGTCTGTTTAAACTACAGATCTAACATTCTTTTACTTCAATCATTACCTTCTGTATCCTTATGAAAATGTTGTTATGGGTAGACCATTTAAAGAAAAAACTAGCTGAAATACCTATCAAGGTCGACCTAACTCATTTCATTCATTTTCATAACCCTAGATAATGACCCAGGTGCAGCACTGATTGCACTGCGGGCGCTTATGGAACGCCCAGTGTGCCAAAACAACATGTTTCTGAAACATGTGAGATGTTTCTAAAACATGTGAGATGTTTAGGAAACATCACGATATTTCACAAACATCTTACATGTTTACAAGATATCTCTTAACTTTTTGAAGTGATATCACCTAATTGAAAGATGTTTCGCAAACATCTCTCTTATTTAATGGATATCTCTCAAATATAGTTGTGGCACAATGGCGTCAGGTCCGCCTGGCGTGTCAAAACCACATATTTCTGAAACATCTGAGATGTTTACGAAACATCTCTGACTTCCGAGAGATATCACCTAATTCATTTTGGTGATAGCGCGATATCACATAATTCAGAGATATTTCCTAAACATCTCTGAAATATGTGATATCATGATATCACCTAAATGTGAGTGATATCACTTAAATACAAGATGTTTCTTAAACATGTACATGTTTCCGAAACATCTTGCATTTAAGTGATATCTCTTTTAGTGCCTGATGTATCCAAAAGGGGATACGGAGATATCACGTAATTGAGTGATGTTTCGGAAACATGTACATGTTTAAGAAACATCTCACAATAAGGTGATATCACCGAAGTGATACTGTGATATCACTTAAACATGTATATGTTTAGGAAACATCTTTCAATTAAGTGATATCACGAGAGATATCACTTAATTGAGAGATGTTTCTTAAATATCTCTGACTTTATTGATGATTTCTGTCAGACATATCTAGTAATCCGCGATGTTTCTGAAACATCTCTCATGTTTAGGAGATATCTCTGCATTTAGGTGATATCTCATAAATATGGCGAATGATGTTTAGGAAACATGTACATGTTTCCTAAACATCTCTCATGTTTCAGAAACATGTGGTTTTGGCACACTGGGCGTTCCATAGGCGCTGAATAATCAGCCACAACACTCGCACTGCGCACTGGACCTTACGCAATGGTATGGTAATCACCACTCCTCCCTTCATCTCACACTGATTAGCTCTCGCTCAGAATACAGTGCTGTGGGGCAGATTAGTGAGATTACTCAAGGACGGGTTCAAAGAGCAGTTGAGTGTTGAGTAGTGCTTGCACTGACTTGTTAGCCCTTGTTTGTGGTTCATTAGGTATACTACAAATACCGTCACTAGGGTGTGTGTCCATACGCATTTGTTGATTGTCTAGTTTATATGGTCTATTAAGTTTAATGTCATTTATTGATTTTTTTATAGTTTTGCGTTTACTTAACTTAATTTTGTAATGTATATTTCACGATGTTCAATAGTGGTCATTAAAGATACGTACATATATTGGCGCATAACGATAAAAGGTCACTAACACGCTGGGGCGTTTTGAATGCGCACATGTTTTTAAATCAATGTCTTTATCATTGACATGAGGCCTCACTATTTCGAACGGTTTGTCGCATGAGCGCCCCTAAAATACGATGCTCTTAAGTCTTAAGTAACTGACTATATTCACGACACCGACGTGCTTCTCGATTTATCCCCTCCCTTCATGTGAACGGAAAGAACCTCAGACCTTGAATGAAGAAAAGAATGGATATGTAGCAAGAGACCAATTACTGTATGCTCTATAGTGAATAGCTGGACTCATGCCAGGAGTCACAGATCTGCCATCAGCGCGAGGTCACGTGGGAACAAGGACCAATCAGGGCTCTCGTATCGATTACAGAGAAACCTAATCTCTACCATCAGCTGGGCCTGCGCAGAGCATCAATTATTGGCTATTAGTTGACACTGGTTGGGGCTAGCTTGTTCAGGTTGACCAGCTGGTTTCGAAACCACTTGTGTTTGGTCATCTAAGCCCAGACACAGCAACATTCTGGGGCGGGTTACAACAAAAGCGACGTAGGCTTACTAGTAAGCCTTAAAGGTCTGACTTAACGCCTTTTTCCAACTTTAAGACTATTTAAAGCCCTTTTTGGGTTGCCTCAACGTACGTGTCTGAGCTTGGGGTTTAAAGAAAGTTCATGAACATGCATCTGTCGATTGAATACCCGGGATTTATGGCAAGCCGAAGTGCCCTAAAGTAAGCGTTTATGGAATTCCATAAATGATTTATGGAATTACATAAATGCTTATTTAAGGGCACATCGGCTTGGCTTGAAATTCCATAAATCATTTTTAGAATTCCATAAATCATTTATGGAATTCCATAAATATATGGTAATTATGAAATTCAATAAATGATTTATGGAATTCCAAAAATGATTTATGGAATTCCATAAATAATTTATGGAATTCCATAAATCCTTAATGGAATTCCATAAATCCTTTATGGAATTTCATAAATGCTTACTTTAGGCTTAGAAGACCAACACATGGAATGGAAACCAGCCGGTCAACCTGAACATGCTAGCCTCAACCAGTGTCAATTAATAGTCGCTAATAGGTGCTCTGGGCACCCCCAGCAGGTGGTGGAGATAAGGTTTCTCTGTAATGTAATCGATGCGGGAGCCCTGATTGGTCCTTGTTCCCACGTGACCTCGTGCTGCTGCCTTATCTGCTAGTCCTGGCATGAGGCTAGCATGTAACTATAGGGCATATAGTAATTGGTCTCTCGTTACATATCCATTCTTTTCTTAATCCAAGCTTTAGGGCACTCCGACTGTCCCCCTCCTCTCAGTGGTCTGGTCCCGCCCCGTCACGCCCCCTAATAAACCTACCTGCAAAAACCAAGTAGGCCTGCGGCGGAGCTCTTGAATTTTAAGAGAACTCCACGTTCTATGTCATGGCCATCGCGATCTTTGCCGCGGAGTGTGTACTTGCGCATTCCCACAATTGCTTCTCCATGGTCTATCAACTTATCCACCTCGGTCGCGGCCCCAACAGAGCCGTCAAGTGCCCTATTATCGCTCACGTGGGATTCAAACTCGACGATGCCCGCTCTTTTCGCTATAGCAGAGAAAAACTCGGCGTTGAGCTCGCTTGTGTGGAATCCCATGGTGCTGGTATTCACTTCTGCCATGGTGGTATCGTACAAACGGCACCTGTCCAATTAATTATGTTAAAATAAGAGGGAATCTCTTCGTCGATGTTGGACTCGACAGTGCCGAGGGCTATGCGTGTTTCGCAAGAACTTTCAACTTATCGGTATCTCGTGCACCGTTCACGTGACGTGCATATGGTTCAACGGGGCAGATGGGAGCGCTGTGCGTGCTAGCCTAGCTACTCGGCCTCACTGTGTTACCATGGTATATACAATTACGGTTGTAGATGCAAAGCATCAACTAGTCAAAAGGCGGGGCCAAGTTATTTATGAACTTGTGAGGGAACCGGATGTATAAAGAACATTAAAATTGTAGAGGAAAATAATTTATAATGACTAGATTTGTATCATTTTTGTAGAAATGAAACAAATATCGGAATTCTAGGCGCAAGCTGGAGACTTCGAAATCTCTTGGGTGCGAAGCTACTTGGGTACGCATCAGTTTGGTTACGAACCAGTTTGGTTACGAAGTCTCCTGATTTCATTCTATACACATAGTAATTTTCTTTGGTAATTTTCCTTCCTATACTGAAAAATATACTCTATGTCCGCTTAAAATATTTTATATATTTGAAAACTTCATGCTAAATTAAAATAAGGAAGGCACGATTTTCCGCGGCAAAGGCAACATTTATATTATAACCAATCAGAATAGAGAATTATATTTAGTCCGGCCTCAGCATCTCCAACTTTAAAAAAGGGGTGGCGAACCCTTTAAAAAAGTTGATCGTCTAATAGATCCATTGGGACATGCTTCCCGTAAATTTCCTGACCATGATTTAAACGGAGATTAAAGTAGTCGTCTTGTAGCACGTTAACGGTTTTGAGGCATCTGTCGCACGCTGGTGCCACAATGCGACAGTGGGCCACCCCTTATAATGCTTACACCGTCGTGAGTGTCACCTAGTGGCCTACCCAGGCTACTGTTGGCTTTTTAATAGTTCACACAATGGCCACACGAGTGGTATGTACACGTATATCTGGAGCGCACATGCTCTGATAGTCGACACGATTTGTGTCGTCTATCTGGGCCAACTTCTGATGTGTCGTAGATGTCTACTTGGTATGCTCTCCCAGGCCACTGCCCTGGTATACCCTTAGTCCAAGGTCATCGCTCTTGTGCTTGCCTATTGAGATCACGACTATGGAACGCCCAGTGTGCCAAAACCACATGTTTCTGAAACATGAGAGATGTTTAGGAAACATGTACATGTTTCGGAAACATCATTCGCCATATTTATGAGATATCACCTGAATGCAGAGATATCTCCTAAACATGAGAGATGTTTCAGAAACATAGCGGATTACTAGATATGTCTGACAGAAATCATCAATAAAGTCAGAGATATTTAAGAAACATCTCTCAATTAATCGATATCACTCGTGATATCACTTAATTGAGAGATGTTTCCTAAACATATACATGTTTAAGTGATATCACAGTATCACTTGAGTGATATCACCTAATTGTGAGATGTTTCTTAAACATGTACATGTTTCCGAAACATCACTCATTTACGTGATATCTCGGACAGTACATGATCTTAGTGCCTGATGTATCCTTTTGGATACATCAGGCACTAAGGAGAAATCACTTAAATGCAAGATGTTTCGGAAACATGTACATGTTTAAGAAACATCTTGTATTTAAGTGATATCACTCACATTTAGGTGATATCACGATATCACATACATATTTTAGGAAATATCTCTGAATTATGTGATATCGCGCTATCACCAAAATGAATTAGGTGATATCTCTCGAAGTCAGAGATGTTTCGTAAACATCTCAGATGTTTCAGAAATATGTGGTTTTGACACGCCAGGCGGACCTGATGCCATTGTGCCAAAACTATATTTGAGAGATATCCATTAAATAAGAGAGATGTTTGCGAAACATCTTTCAATTAGGTGATATCACTTTAAAAAATTAAGAGATATCTTGTAAACATGTAAGATGTTTGTGAAATATCGTGATGTTTCCTAAACATCTCACATGTTTCAGAAACATGTGGTTTTGGCACACTGGGCGTTCCATACTCGACACACTCCTGGCCGTCTGCATATCATCAAAGTTGACGTGTATCTGTTTTATGGTGTGGCGTAATTAGTTCCTTTTGTTTGCATTTTGATGGTTTCATATTGTTTATTTTGAAATGCGCTTGTTTGATTTTGTATGAAATTACAGACACTTGAATAGTAAACATGCATACAAACAATATGCTTATTCGAGGCTTACATTTAACCTAGATAGTAACATATATTTATATGGGATTTTTGACTCAGTTTTATCTACATCGCTTTTATTTGACAGTTTCGCCTATACAATGAGCATATTGTCGGGTAGGTCTTCTGATCAGGAATGCATTAAGCATCACAAAAGTACCATCCCCAGCAGGGTATGATTTATCCATACGAAGATTTCATCCTGATTATGGACGAGGGACCTTCTAACTTCACAACTGTGGGGGAAAATCAATACGAAGGGA
>OZ012700.1:1468265-1504765 GCA_963942565.1 Maea johnstoni | reverse complement strand
GCAAATGAGGAATGTTGAAAACGATGTAGCGATTTCACCGCGACCATTAGGAAGTGATAAGGGCTGTTCCATTTAAAAGTGCGTGGGGGGGGGGGGAACGGAAGGTTTTTTGAAGGGGGGGAGGGGCCGAATTCTGTATTAGTTTATATCATTAGAGTCTATATGATATTTGGCAGGAGGGGAGGGGGGGGGGGGGGGGTGTCGAATTCTTAATTATCTTCCGTCCCCCCCCCCCACCACACTTTTAAATGGAACGACCTAGCGTTCCACACAATTGAATGACGATGACAACACCTACATACAGCCACAGCGACGATGGAGTTGCTACCACCTCTCTATCAGCCGCTAATCATTCGCTGCTCCATCGTAATCACATCGCTAAAAACCGTTCCCACGCTTACTTTCCCAACTTCATGGCGATATTGAAGATGAAGTTGTGATGCTAACGATTTCATAACGAAGATCATCAGAGATCAAGGCTACCACCTCGCATCTCATTCTTTCCGTAACCGCAACATATTCCTTCAAGCATCTTAATTAACCGCTAAGATATCGCTACACCATACAATTTAGGTCAACATTTACATGATTTCTACGATTTCACAGTGATCTACGAAATCTTCTATTGTCGCTACAGTCGCAACATAACATCCCAGATGCGGGAAAGGGCCTTTATCCCATCAGGGCAGGCCTTCTGTGATGAGTGACAGCTAGCAGCCAGAGGCAACGCCTTATTCCACGGGGTCGTCTGGGTGCTAGACGCGAGGTTCCAGAACCCGCCGTTAGGCGGCTTCAAACACGTCGAATGCCTTTGTGGAACGCCTGGGATTGTTTCATTACTAAAAACTTGGTTCTTCCAGTTATGTATGATAGCGTCCACTCTGTTTTGGTCAAACAGCATGGATACATTCAATGGACTAATTGTACTAAGAATACACTTTTAGGAAATTAAATAACCTTTTTTAAATCGGTGAAATTAGCGATTTTACAGTTTTGATGACGTCACAAGTAATTATAATATTATAATACGCGACGGTGGCGACGCGTAGCGGCCGGGCGTTCATTTACACTACAGACCTGTAGTGTAAATGAACGCCGAACACGAACACGTTACAGTCAACCCCCCCCCCCCCCCCTACTACACCCATTCTACTGCCGACACATGGTATCCTACCCTAGTTCCGAAAAACTCTGGATGAGTATTTGAACAGAATTGTCTCTATTCTACAGTGTAAAAAATATAAGTAAACGTTTACCCTATTTCGGTGCAACTGATCGAGCTGCACCCGATATGGGTAAATGTTAACCCAGACATTTGTGAACCGGGTTAACGTTTCCGCCTTCAATGGCAGTGCAGGTAAACCATTACTTCTGTGTAGTGGGTGAATGTTTACCCGCCTAGAGTTAGATGTCAACTTATGATATGGGGTAAACGTTTATTTCGGAGGGAGGGGCGAGTATTTATTATTGTGCTGCATAACCTTTAACATATACTAATATAAAGTACGATATAAGGTACATAAACATACATCTACAATGAAACTTCCACGGCAGTCCAGTTATTAATGCCTATTCTTTGTTATGTAAACATATCTTATTTAGTTCTCTTCGTGCAGGTTTTTTCGTCTCTTCCTCTTCTTCTTCCTCGTCTCCTTTACTACAAAATCGTGTTGGGTGGATTACAACGACTCCTGTTTTTATGTTTTACTTTGGAACTTCATATGGATATGAGTTTGATTTAATTGTGCGAGATTGTAAGATATCTTTTCTCTATCTCTACACCATAACCATAACATCCTTCTACAGTAAATGCTGCCACGTGGTTAAGTGCTGAGTGTATAAATTCATGGTAGGTGATGTTCTATATGTTGGAAGAACACAGCAAGTATAAATGCAAATAATTCCAACGTTTCAAACAGATCTTAGTCACTTACTGTTCGAAAATGTGTATAAAATCAGAGACAACATTCCTGCACCGTCTTTATAAAACCTATTAGTAGAGCCCTCTCAATACATAATCCAACCTCAAACTGCCCGCTTTGTTCTAGCGTATCACCATGACTAATGGAACGTGGTCTTTCAGTTGGGTGATATCTGAGACGACAGGAAGTATGACACATGTTTAAACTTCACCGAAACTTCGTTAAACATTTACCCAAAACGGTAGATAATAATAATAATAATATTGTCATTTGATATTGCGCCCTTTCCATAAACATGCTCAAAGGCGCATTACATTCCATTGTCAAAGGATAGATGTTGATATCCACATAGTTAATTGATATATACATCTTTGAACAGATGTGTTTTCAATCGTCGTTTGAAGATTGCCACACTCCCAGCTGCCCGAATATTATCTGGGAGCTGATTCCATAGTTTTGGGGCACAGGCACTAAACGATCTGTCACCGTAGGTTTTCATGTTGTTTCTCCGCTCGCAGAGTAAGTTCTTGGATGTTGATCTCAGTGTCCGTGGTGGGACATACTCTTTCAGCATTTCCCTCAGGTAAGAAGGTGCAGTAGAGGTATAACTATGACATTCACTGCAATGGGTAAACCTTAACTCAAAAAGTTGAGGTTTACCGAAAAATGTTGTAGGTTCTCTGCTGGAGGTGAACCTTAACATTTCAATCGTGTTAACATTTATCAATGAACAATTATTTGGGTAGATGTTCACCTAGTAGTGACTAATTTGTGCAAGGTTCATCCACATTATACAAAGGTTAATCCTTTTCGGATCAGTGAAACTCCAAACTAGTTGAACCTTTACCGAACCTTCTTACAGTGTAGACAAAAAGCTTCTAAAGCTTCTAAAATGGTTCAAATAAATTTCAGGATCAGGAACGAATTATGAGCAGAGATTTATTTTGACAGGACAAAAGTTGTTGAAATTTGGGCATCAAGAGATAGGACATCGAGAGTATGGTTTTAAATGGGCTACTGCCCATTCACACTTAGAGTTCCTCTAGAAAGTATCGTCTGCTACTCTCATACTTTTGAAAATAACTTGGGAATAAAGCTAAAAAAATTCACAAAAAATTGAAGAAGAGTTGTTGTATGGCATCTGATCAACATTTCTACTTCAAATATTTTCGAGAAAATACTTTTGTAAGCAAAATATTTTCCAAATTGCCAGGCCTGTTAGGGCTGCTCTGAGTGTAAATGGGTTAAGATTCTAGAGATTTCTAATTACTCGGAAAAACTGGATGAAATTTTATAATTGAATATTTATTTGAAATTTTTAAACCAGAAATTTAGGTATCCAAAACCTAGTGATAAATTCGGAGAAACTGGGTGGAGGAACAAAATTGCATACTAACATGAAAATATGTTATTGACGAATATATCACAAACGTATGGAGCAAAGAACTGACAAAAACAGGAAGGGAATACGTGAAGGGTAATGGTACTACTGACGATCTACAATTACAAAATCTGAGACTACTTGATATTGCTTTGAATATGAGCTGCTTGAAAATATTCCAAAATAGTAAAAGCAAGTAGAAACTATTCCTTGAAGATATGGAGATGTATGAGATGTCTATGTATTGCCCAATCTATCTAAACAGTGTAAAGTAAATGACCTTTAACCCATTAATGCTCATAGCGACCAAAAGCAGCCTGACAAATTTGATAAAATCTTCCAGGCAAAAGCATATTTAGTAAAATATTTCAAGGAAAAATATTTTTCAGAACAATACCAACAAATTTCCTTCAAATATTTTGTAAAATCATTCTTAACTCCAAAGTTATTGTCAAAAGTATCAATGATCAAGATGACAATTGCAAGTGGAACTCGTAAGTGTTAATGGGTTCTCAATGCTTGATTGAGTTCACGTGCGATGTTATGGTTCAGTAAGACTGAGATGTGTTCAAGTGAAAGATGCAACAATACAGACAGGGGCATTTGCCCCTTGAATGTGAGTTTGCGACCAGATGTTTAATTAAAGGAGTCAAATTTGCAAATGGACATTTCAATTATTAAATGAAGCAATTTGAGAATTCTTTTTCTTTGTTGAATATTTATTATCTCCTTAATTTGACTTAAAGTGCCCCAAAATGCATTCTAGGGCACATATTTTTTCAAAACTTTGTCAGACGCCGACCCCTGGTTTGGACAGATTCACTGCACACTGATGAATTAATTTGCTCCTAAATTTCAAATCTTAGAATCAAATCTGCTCCTGTCTAAAAATGTTAAGGTCAATCCTTGATATATCAATTCACGATAGGAAAGGGGAGTCAAACTTGTATACATCTTAAAAACATATTTTCATAAATATTTTTCGGCAAATGGGAAAAAACAAATATAATTGAATACTCTGTCTCTAGATCTTTATTTTGCATAAATGCTCAGTTGATGATACATATCTGAATACATTCAATTTCGAACATATCAACTGTACTTGATTAAAGTAGCCCTGCAGTGTTCACACCCTCTGGGCTTCCTTACTAGTATTGTAAGATGTGCAATAGGAGCTGGCACCTCCCAGGGCACCCTGAGCTGGCTTGGCACCCTGCTCGCCTCATATAAGAAGGGGGATATGCGGACCTGTCTGTCAATACCAGATCCCTTGATCCTCATTGAATCTGAAGGCTCTGCTCTTACTGTATCCCCCATTTTCCTTCACCAATGAGTAATCATTGTTATGCCATTGTTCTCCAACATTGACAAGGGACCACTCTTTGGTAAAATTGTTTGGCACTAAATGACCTTTGTGTACTGATGTGCGTTAAACACCAATTCATTCGTTCATTCTGAAGAATGTGTGCACCGTTCCAACAATTATGAATTCAAAGTATTGGTTCTGATTATTTTACAAACCTCTTCATTCTGTGATGGTACATAGTTTGAGGCTCTGCGCATTTACCTTTTTTAATAGACCTTGTTACTTTTATTCTAGAATAACCAACTGGGGTACAGAATGTGATTGTACTGATAAAAAGCTAAAGATATCTATCAAAACGATTCATAAGATTAACTGTATTATGAGTGCTATAATATTACCCATGTCAGTGATACTGTTACTCGCTCCTGTTGTGTGATGATTATGATTGACACAAAGAAATATAGGTAGCAGAAGCAGTTTTAATAATAAAAATCAAAATGATAATAATAATAATAATAATAATGATAATAACAATAATGATAATAATGATAATTATAAAAACTAAAATATTAATTAAGAATAATAACAATAATAATAATAATAATAATGATAATAATAATGATAATAATAATAATATCATAATAACCGTCATCATCACGTTGGCTATACAGGCGAACTTGGATATGACGGACTACTGTACGACGGATATTTGCATATGACGCACAATATGCTTGGTCCCAGTCCGATGCATATCAAGTATTTGTCATGTGCAAATGACAGATTTTGCATATGACGGACCAATTTTCCTGGTCCCATTGAGTCTGTCATATCCAAGTTCGCCTGTATACAATTGCAGTACATCCTCTGTGACTGTGAAGCATATCTTGATTGAGTGTGTAGATTTTGTAGATATATGAAACATATTTTACAGTGAACAATTTACAAGAACTTTTGATAGTCCCTCCAGACCGTATTTTAACTTATTTAAATGAGATTGATCTATTTTACTGCTCATACATTTTTCAGTATTCAAGATTAACTATGTATTATGTATACCTGTTGTTCATTTTCTCCTACACATTTTATGTATTTATTACTTTTCATTCTTCTTCAACAGTGTTTTTTTTTAACAATTCTTATGGCACTATATGGCCATGTGTGTCATTGCGTCATCATTCATTCATTTATTGTTACTTCTTATGTACATTATAGATCTCTCAAAAGTGGGATATCCACATGTGCTGCTTCTGGATATGAAAGAACATTAATCAAGCCTTCCGCGCAATCATATATTCTCATGGATTCTGGCAAAACGGAGGCTATTGCTGCCCGGTTACAATAGACCTCCAAAGCCATGTAAGCCGTGATGCGCGTGAATAACTCCTTGTTGCTAAAGACCTGCTGTAGTTTCTCTGATCGCTCTGAGATGGCGCTGAGGAGCTCCATGCGGTAATGTTCGGTGCACTCTGACCATGCCTGCATAGTTTCCTGTAGTGTTTTACCGGGGGGACAGAGAGTATAGGTTAAGAATTGGACCACGTCTCTCTGTGGCACATGGATGCCACAGGTCTCCCAGTCAAATAGGACAAGTGGACTCTGTTCCTTGGTTGGGTTGCGTCTCATAAACATGTTTCCTGAAAGGAGAATATATATATACATACACACATATATATACATATATATATATATATATATATATATATATATATATATATATATATATATATATATATATATATATATATATATATATATATATATGTATATATATATATATATATATATATATATATATATATATATATATATATATATATATATATATATATATATATATATATATATATAAATATATATATACACATATATATATATATATATATATATATATATATGTATATATATATATATATATATATATATATATATATATATATATATATGTGTGTGTGTATGTGTGTATTTATATAATTTATATAAACATATATATATATACATATATATATATATATATATATATATATATATATATATATATATATATATATATATATATATATATATATATTCAGGGAAGTTAGCTCAATGCATTGCGAACAAGAGCTCCATTCATTTGTCTTGTATTTTGAAGATTTCATTCAAAACAAAACTTATTTACTACTTAACTCGTCTTTTTGAGCGTGTAAATACCTTTTGTATAACAAATATGTAAATAGTTTTAGTCCAAGAAAGGTACATGTATAAATTTTCGCATCAACTTAAGGAATACACAGCATATGATATGGATAAGTTTAAAAATGTTCATTTACAACGTTTTAGGGGAAATAACCAAATGTTTCTTACCATTTTCTATGACATGGATAAATTCTAAATTACCCTTTTTGACACAAAAAGGCTATACGATGTTACTGGTATAAGGATTTGAGAGCTGACTCACTTTCTGCTTGGGCAAAAATGCTGTGTCAGACCTGCATTTTAAGATCCTAGCTAAGACCTTAGTGGGTGTTTTATTTAGGTATGTGTGCTGGTGAATTTACCTGCGTGACAGTCGGCGTGCACGAATGTCATAGGATATGCTTCCAGCTCCTCTGTTATTTCCCCAAGCTTATCAAAATATCTATCAATCACTTTCCGGCGTACAGAGTTCATTGTTTGTGGGAATTCCTGCTGAGTGGCCCTATCAAGAACCCGCCACATGGGCAACCCAAATAGGTGGCATTTGGGGAGTATTTGCAGGGTGCCCTCAAACACCCTCTCAATCTCATCAGTTCTCTCTAGGAGGAAGTGAGCATGGAAGTGGGCCAAGGCACTGAGCACCTGGCATCTGGTTCTGTGTGTCCATCCTCTGGAAGTGCTTAGTCCACCGGCCCCCCTTTCTTCGTGAGGGATGAACTCCATCGCCACCAAAAACCTGTCCCTCGCTGGGTCCAGCACACATTCATAGACCTCTGGTCTGATTCTGCCCACAGCTGGGTACATCATCGCACATTTGGCAGCACACACCTCCAGGTGGCCTCGACTGGTTACACCTAGTCCAACAGGTCCATACTTCTCAGCAATCTCATAGGCATCATCACCAAATGCTTTGAACAAACTGTAATGTAGTGGCAAACCAAAGGTCAGTTATTTATATTATGCCTTTTGCACATTTATTCAAGTTGTAGGAGGGAGAACCAATATAATGAGAAAGAGAATCAAGATTGAGAGACAAGAGTTGAGAGATTGAGAGACGACATGTCAAAAAGAGAGGCAAGATGTCAATAAGGGAACTAACATGTGGATAATTATATGGGGTATAAAGATTCATGAGTCCAGTTAGATTAAACAAGTGACTTCATCACAAATCAGAAAGTCGCGTGTGTCTGTACCTGTGCTCTGATCTTTTACTTTGGGTCTTTGACAGGGACTCTACTCGGACATACCTGATTTCCACTAGACAAACTCCTGCTCTGTATTTGTCCTGCACTTTGTTTTCAATTCCAGTCCAAATTTAGAAAATATGAGGGACATCGTCAGAATGCTTTTTAATCGAGGTCCTTGACCCTAGCATTCAACAATGTATCCGATATTTCATAGATTCAATAACACACCTAATGTTGAATGTAATCCTTCACGGTCAAAGGGCCAACCTGCATCTATCGACACAAGGTCAAAGGTCAAGGCACACATCATATACACACAATTTTTTAATTTTTGTTGACGTCATCTGTAAAACATCCCTGGGCACATGAATATTTATTTCCCATATAATCATCCAGATATTGGTTAACTTTTCGAAACTTTGACTCTCTTTTTGACACCTTGTCTCTCAATATTTCAAATCTAGTCTCTCTATCTGGCATCTTGTCTCTCAATCTCTCACTCTTGGTACTCCATCCATACAGGTTGGTTCTCCATCGCAGATCTTGAATAAATGTCCAAAGGGCATGCCATAGTTATTGCTCATTTCACAGTAGATGGAAACAGGATGGAAATCGAGGATACAGTGTAGGATGTTTTATACAGTCACCACAAGTGGACGTGGCATGATACTAAAGAGAAAAAAGACTAGAAGAAAATGTTAAGCCGAGGTCAAAACGGAGAATATGAGAGAAGACAAAATGAGGAAAGGTAAAGGAAGCCAAACAAGCAGGCATGTCAAATATACAATACAGACATGTAGTTCCTGCACCAGTCGACCGGGCGTCTACCAATATCTTGTTGTCTAAACACCTATAGGTTATATTTGAAACATAATACCAATTATTTTTTGCAACAACCTTTACATGGATTTGTCACTTTCTGACTTCCAGAACCCAGTGTTTAGGTTCAGAATTGACCCTTTTTGTAATAAGCCACCTGCTCAGGAAAAGCAGGCATGAGGACACATCCGTTCCTTGATCAGCAGAACATAGAGAGCATTCAGAACTTTTCGATAACTTTTAAGTAGAGGAAAAAACTGTATTGTGTTCAGTAAATGAAATAACTTTTAAGATTTTGTAATATCCTTTTGGCCTGTCACCTTTGAATCCTTTTGTTTGCACCCCTTGTATGATCTTATAGGGAAATCTTTCCAAAGAAGAAGCTACAATAAGGCCCAACCTTTGTAATACTAATTCCAATCGATCCTGTGTTTATTTTTCGAACTATATCCAATTCTGAGCTCCTCATAGAAGGATTTGAACGAATGAAAAATTATTTTAAATGGAAATCAAAAGGTTAAGCCTTTGTTCTATGTGCCACACTGAAGAGGAAAGTGTTGAGAATATGCTAATTCAATGCCCTATATCAAGAAAACTATGATTGTTATGGCACAAATCCAGTTTTTGTATTTTTTCTTTAGATTGATTATCTATTGATTATGCAATCGTGATTAGTTAACTAGTTGACCACCAGTTACCCAAGGGGTGACATCTGGTGACATGTTTCTAAGGTCAAGGTCAAAGGTCAGAGGTGTGGTGTTTTAAAGGGGTGTAAGGTGCAAACATGTGGCGGTCTATTCACAGTCAGTGAGTATGGATGTATTGTTTTACAACAGTGATTATTTCTAGTAACGTGTTCCAAAGAGAAAGTAAACATTTTGTGCATATGTTGAATTACATGTATGGTAATTTGTAAAGTTGATAAAGCTGTAATTTGTGTTGGAGAACTGAATGGAAATTTCTTGTCACATGTGGTTTATGAAGTGTTCACTTTATTTAAAGGCTTTAGTGTAACTTTATTTAGTTCAAGTATTAAGAACAGTATATATAATAATAGCATTCAGTTATGCTTTAGTTATGTGAAATACTTGAGTGTTTTGTCCATTCTCACTTTAGTTACTCGTGCTTATCAAGGTGTTATTCAGAGGTAACTTAGTGTTCATGTGTTCAAGTGTTTAAGGTGGCTGTAAACGTTTCCGGTGGAGAGCAGACTTTCCCTCAAATAATGGCTGATTTCTCATTATTTGTACACTAAACCCCTAGCAAACTATATATTTTTAGAAAGCTGAGATTCTAAGGAATACATAGGATATGGATAGGTTGTATGTGCTCCAAACATTTTGAAGAAATTGGGGTCAAAACTTTGACTAATCAATTTTCAGTATATATGTCACGGCTGACGCAAATCTAAGAGCAGGATCTAAGATAATAACCTGATTTTTTAAAACATTGAAAAAAAACTTTGTCTCTACAAATCTAGACAAGGGTTTTGTAAAATATGGCCCCTAACTTTTTTTATGGCCATTTATCTAACAACATTTTAGGAAAAAAATGCTTTTTTGGTTTCTTGATTTTTGACTCACTATAAAAAATTAACCAGATAAGATATTGCGATATCCCCGTCTAGATTTGTAGAGAACATGTTTTAGAATCTATATACAAAGTTTGAAGCTAATTGATTAAGATTTGTGTCTAAATTCACGTCAGCCGTGAGAGTAAAACTATAGAAATCTAAGCTGAGAAAATGGCAGTTTTGCGTTTTACACAATAATTGTAACTGTGCAATAACTTGCTACTACTTTAATGTGTTTATTTTAGTCCAAGTGGAAAGATAAAGTAACCTTCCATTGTATTTCACAACTGTCAACATTTTTTTCCTCTGAATTACCTCAAAAATAAGTATAAATAAGCACATTTCTGCTACTGCCTGTAGCCTGTCAAAATAGTTGGTATGCTAATTTTGAGTCCCTTCCATATATGGGCATCATGTGACCTCACCCTGGAATCTTGTTTGCATGCTAATGTAATCCATCATAGTTCTAGATTTCTTAATCATTCAAAGAACTGTGCCATCAAAATCAATTTTCGGCTATCTAGTTTGTTATGCTAGCAGCCTATTTGACTGCAAGTTTACTGATTTTGCAAATAAAAGCTTGAAATACTTTATCATTTATCTAAAATAAGCATTTTGCAGGGCCAAAAGCTTAATACTTTGAAGCTATCACAAGCATAGTTTTCTAACAAAGTGGCTTGTTTTTGTTCATATTTTTGGGCCTTATTCGTTGAAGGGGATATTTACCTCTTTCAATATTCCACTTGGTACCTGAGTAAATCAATCTATCTGTTTATGTGGGTGCTGCTATTGAGAACAACTTAATGCTATGGAGTCATGAAGTAAAATAATTTCACAAACCTATTTTGCTGTATCTGCTTCTACTCTAGAGACAATCCAGTGATCCAAGTTGAATAATCCTGAATCAGATAGCTGCATAGTTTCTTATAGATGAGCAACTTATGATCCAAGATAGTTTACACAAGAATGGGCACTTTCCTTAAGGTCCCATACAATATATTCCTGTGTCTTTACTGCTTGAAGTGCTCAGGGCAAATGACCTGTTCTACCCAAACAGCAGTAAGCCCAATTGTTTGGTACTTCCTCTCAACTCCCAAAACCCTTGAGGGGATTATGTGTGACACTACACACTGAGCGGAGACCTGAGGGGATTATGTCCAATTGACACAACACAGATACCTGTATCTATTTCCACAGAACTGAAGCCACAGTGCTAATCAATCACCTAACCCAATTGTTCACCTGTAATTCCAATCTTTTTTGTTTCTCTAACTGACTGACAACATTGTTGTGAAAAATACAATCCAAGCTTCAATTAGTTGATAGCTGAATTATATGGATGTAAGTGTACTTATATGGGTGTGATTGTCCCATTTTAGTATTGTTAATTACCCAAAGAGCATGGAGTGTCTGTTCAAGATGGAGGTATGAGAAGGAATTACTCAGCATGCAAAGCCCAAGTTTTCCCATCAAATACACACATTGTATTACCTGTTGCCCAAAAACTGGTATGTTTCCTGTTTTTCTCAGACAGCCGGAGCCACATTTTGATTAAGACTAACCCCCAATACACTATTTTTGAATTAATCAAAACATCATTATCTGTGATGCCATTCCATTTCCTGCCTCATCTTCACTTGGCATGTGGGAGGGGCTTATCAGCTAATTAGTCACATGACCAAAACATTGCAGCATGGCTCTCTGATTCTCAGCTGTCACACAAACAAATTTCACAATTCATGGAGTTTGGAGTGGGGTAGAGGTATGGAGTTTTTTTCATATGGAGGGTAAGACCTGGTTCATTAACATAATAGATATATCTCAAAACAGGCCTTCCCTGAGGACGAAACGTTTACGGCCACCTTAAGTGATGTTTAATTTTATGTATTACAGCAAACATGTGTGTGTATGAAAAGCTAATTCGTGAGTCCGATATAAAGCGTTTGTTATCACTCATCGACCCAACATTGATTGCCCATAGAGGATTGGATTATTGAATTGGGTTCATATCAAATAGGATTATTTTACTCGGTGAAATGAAAAATCTTTATTATCAAGAGAAATACTGATTGTGCATGAAACGACGTAAGATACAATTTGAGAAAAGTATATCAAACATGCATTTTTGAAAATAGAAACTAACTTTTACATACAATATTTGTAAGAAAGAATGAATGAATGAGTGTTTAAAGGCACATCGACACACTAAGGTCATTTAGTGCCATAAGATATAAGCAATAAAGGTGTCCTTTGTTATTGTTGAAGATCGAAGACGAAGCATAATTATTCTAGGTGAAAGAAGAAAAAAGAGTGAGAGTAAGAGCAGAGCCTTCAGATCCAAAGAGGGCTAAGGAATCTTTTAGATGCATGGTGTCCATAGACAGATACACACATCCCCCTTCTTTTATAAGGCGAGCAGGGTGCCACACCAGCTTAGGGTTCCCCAGGAGGTGCCAGCTCCTATTACACACCATGTGTGCCCTTTGCGGGGTGCCACACCAGCTTAGGGTTCCCCAGGAGGTGCAGGGTACACAATGTTTGTAATACTCTTCCCAACCATATATTTGCATATACCTGGTAAAATATGTAATCATATTATTTGCAATGTGACCCTGTAACTGCACTTATTTACCCTCTATATTAAAAACACATTTTCAGGAGAAGTCACTGGTTCCTGCTGACTCTTCTCCAGTCATTTTAGTTATGCTTGAAATGAGATGAAGAACCAGCTTTTAACATTTCCCAACAAAAGTATTACGTTACAACAGTTATCAACCCTTTAATAGATAGATAAAAATAGTATACCACTAACTAACTTCAAATGTGTTTTTATATCGTGACATACGCAAAGTAAATAATTTTCGAAAATGTGACCCAATCACGATCGACGAATGACAAATGCGGGACTGTGCTCTATTAATAGCCATGAGCGGCGATTAAACAAGATGCAAATACACCCACAGAGGTGTAAAAGGTACCTAATTCGGTAATGTGACAAAATTATGAATATTTCTTTCAATAGAAATATTCTAAACTATTTACAATTTCGATAAAGTTAAAGTTGAACAGTTTTATTCAATCAAATAACTTGCAAAAGTTAATTAGGTCAACTACTCTAAGCACATTACTGTACTC
The DNA here is from genome assembly GCA_963942565.1 of Maea johnstoni. Taxonomy (NCBI): domain Eukaryota; kingdom Metazoa; phylum Annelida; class Polychaeta; order Spionida; family Magelonidae; genus Maea; species Maea johnstoni. Next base: position 1,491,267 of record OZ012700.1, on the reverse strand, counting down.
CAATCTACCTATATAAGTAGCATCATTGGCAACATTAGGGCAAGCACAACCGATGGTTGTTGCGCTTCCCTGGTCTCCCTTCCGATACGTCATCAGATCGGGAGAGCGAGGGGATTGTTAATTTTGAGTGAGGGTGTGTCGGTGGTTCGTCCCGATACCCTCCACTGACCTTGACCGTGGCCTGCCGTCTGGACCACGGCGTTGCCAATGACTGCTAGCCGTCTCTCGTCCCTGGCCGAATTTTGAGTCCCTGCTGGGGGATGAAAGATTGATGCCTTTGACATAAGACCAAGCCGGGGATTGGTTTCCCTATATATCATCCATACCTAATTACATGCGCCCTAGCCGCAATTTGGCAGAAAAACTGACAAAAAATGAAATTCCAAATTCTGGTCTCAACGTGTTCCTGAGCGGTAGCACAGGCAGGGTCTACCAACTGCAAGATCGTAGTTCGTGTAGAATGCGGTACCTTCACTACCCTACCCTCGAGAATACTCTTAGTTTCATTAAAAGAATTGCCAAACGAAAGAAAAAGGATTTCTCTAATTCCTCCACCTGTTACAACTGCCGAAATACGCCCTAGCCGCAATTTGGCTGAAAAAACTGACAAATAATGAAAATTCCAAATTCTGGTCTAAACGTGTTCCTGAGCGGCAGCACAGGCAGGGTCTACCAACTGCAAGTTCGCAGTTCGAGTAGAATGCGATACCTTTACTATTCTACCCTCGAGAATACTCGTAGTTTCATTAAAAGAATTGCCAAACGAAAAAAAAAAGATTTCTCTAATTCCTCCACCTGTTACAGCTGCCGAAATAAGCCCTAGCCGCAATTTGGCAGAAAAAAACTGACAAAAAATGAAATTCCAAATTCTGGTCTCAACGTGTTCCTGAGCGGCAGCACAGGCAGGGTCTACCAACTGCAAGATCGTAGTTCGTGTAGAATGCGGTACCTTCACTACCCTACCCTCGAGAATACTCGTAGTTTCATTAAAATAACTCCACCAAACGAAAGAAAAAGGATTTCTCTAATTCCTCCACCTGTTACAACTGCCGAAATACGCCCTAGCCGCAATTTGGCAGAAAAAACTGACAAAAAATGAAAATTCCAAATTCTGGTCTCAACGTGTTCCTGAGCGGCAGCACAGGCAGGGTCTACCAACTGCAAGTTCGCATTTCGTGTAGAATGCGATACCTTCACTATTCTACCCTCGAGAATACTCGTAGTTTCTTTAAAAGAATTGCCAAACGAATAAAAAAAAAGATTTCTCTAATTCCTCCACCTGTTACAACTGCCGAAATACACCCTAGCCGCAATTTGGCAGAAAAAAACTGACAAAAAATGAAATTCCAAATTCTGGTCTCAACGTGTTCCTGAGCGGCAGCACAGACAGGGTCTACCAACTGCAAGATCGTAGTTCGTGTACAATGCGATACCTTTACTACCCTACCCTCGAGAATACTCGTAGCGTTATGAAATTACGAACAAATATGTAAATTTTACTGAATGACCAGAGTTTGTGGAGAATAACAGGGCGGGTATTTTCCAGTTAATTACAAATTTATAAATCAATAGTTGTTGTTTTGTTTTTATTTTTGCATTTCCACCATTTGAAATTAGCCCAAAGTATGCCTTTATTAGGCAGATATTACATTACCTGGATGGTAGTTCTAACGATAAATATGAAACCATACTAAATATGAATTCACTTTAGTTAAGTTTCAGATAGCCAGAGGTCGCCACCTGACATTCTCTGCCGTCTGTTGTTATTACCCTCTATATTAAAAACACATTTTCAGGAGAAGTCACTGGTTCCTGCTGACTCTTCTCCAGTCATTTTAGTTATGCTTGAAATGAGATGAAGAACCAGCTCTTAACATTTCCCAACAAAAGTATTACATTACAACAGTTATCAACCCTTTAATAGATAGATAAAAATAGTATACCACTAACTAACTTCAAATGTGTTTTTATATCGTGACATACGCAAAGTAAATAATTTTGGAAAATGTGACCCAATCACGATCGACGAATGACAAATGCGGGACTGTGCTCTATTAATAGCCATGAGCGGCGATTAAACAAGATGCAAATACACCCACAGAGGTGTAAAAGGTACCTAATTCGGTAATTTGACAAAATTATGAATATTTCTTTCAATAGAAATATTCTAAACTATTTACAATTTCGATAAAGTTAAAGTTGAACAGTTTTATTCAATCAAATAACTTGCAAAAGTTAATTAGGTCAACTACTCTAAGCACATTACTGTACTCCAATCTACCTATATAAGTAACATCATTGGCAATTTTAGGGCACATCCGATGGTTGTTGCGCCCCGGGGTTGCGCCTCCCTGGTCTCCCTTCCGATACGTCATCAGATCGGGCGAGCGAGGGGATTGTTAATTTTGAGTGAGGGTGTGTCGGTGGTTCGTCCCAATACTCTCCACTGACCTTGACCGTGGCCTGCCGTCTGGACCACGGCGTTGCCAATGACTGCTAGCCGTCTCTCGTCCCTGGCCGAATTTTGAGTCCCTGCTGGGGGATGAAAGATTGATGCCTTTGACATAAGACCAAGCCGGGGATTGGTTTCCCTATATATCATCCATCCCTAATTACATGCGCCCTAGCAGCAACTTGGCAGAAAAACTGACAAAAAATGAAATTCCAAATTCTGGTCTCAACGTGTTCCTGAGCGGTAGCACAGGCAGGGTCTACCAACTGCAAGATCGTAGTTCGTGTAGAATGCGGTACCTTCACTACCCTACCCTCGAGAATACTCGTAGTTTCATTAAAAGAATTGCCAAACGAAAGAAAAAGGATTTCTCTAATTCCTCCACCTGTTACAACTGCCGAAATACGCCTAGCCGCAATTTGGCAGAAAAAACTGACAAAAAATGAAAATTCCAAATTCTGGTCTCAACGTGCACAGGCAGGGTCTACCAACTGCAAGATCGTAGTTCGTGTAGAATGCGATACCTTTACCACCCTACCCTCGAGAATACTCATAGCGTTATGAAATTACGAACAAGATAGGGTTGAGTTTAGATCCCAGTCAGATTTGAGCGTTCCCGGCATGCTTTGCGGTATAAGATATCCGCGGGAAGGTCAAAGCTCATATAGTCTGACGGCCAAATCCAAAAAAGCCTCTAGAAAATGGTTTTGATGGCAAAATTTGTTACAAGCTGCCATTCATGCTAAATCATATCTTCAGAGGATGGGCCATATGGTATGGGTGGATGGCGGGATTTCTTTTGTCGTTTAAGGTGTTTTTGGGGCAAAAAATGAACTAGAAAGAGTGATTTTTGTAATTTACGTCAAAAAAATATTTATTGTCGACCTTAGCTCATGAAAGTTTGTACATATATGCTTGAGGACATACTCTTTGAGATGGTTGAATTAGATTTAACAAAATATTAAGCGTTACCCTAAAAACTGATATAATATGGCAAAAAATGGCTGAAAACAGTATTTTTTCAAGATTTACGTTAAAGAAAAACGTCCATAAAATTCCCTTGGAAAGAGCTAGGATTATGAAACTTAGCCAAAAATATCCCTGATGTGTCCCAATAAGAATATGATATTGGTATACTGTGTATGTGACCTAATGATCCTGAAGTGGGGTTGTTAAATTTGAGATATACACAATTAATGAACATTGGCGCCATACTGTATATTACACTTATTACAATAGTATGTCATAATACATGACCCTCATTGATAGAGAACTTGTAATATAAGGTTAGCAGCAATGTTTCATATATTGTATGGGTGGATGGCAGGATTTATTTTGTCGTTTAAGGTGTTTTGGGGGCAAAAATTAGATAAATTGAGTGAAAAAAGTCATTTATGTCAAAAAAATATTTGTTGTCCACCTAGGCTCATGCCAATTTGTACATATATGCTACGGAAAATGTTCTTTAATAAACTTGCCTTAGCTTTAACAAAAACTGAAGCTTTATCCTAAGATGGATGGAATCTGGCCAAAAAATGGCTGAAAAGTCATTTTTTATTTGTTCTTGTATACAGAAAAAACGTTAATTCAATCATCATGCAAAGAGCTAGGCACATGAAACTAAGTCCAAAATATTCCTGAAGGGTTTCCAAAAAGGTACTTTATAGGATGTGTCTATATTTCACCAAATAACTATGCAGAAATTTGTTCAACTTGGAAGTTGCAAAAGTCAGGATGTATAGCATATGGGCTAGGTCAAGTTGAAGTTAGCATCTAAGACAAAAAAATATACTTTATAGTAGCAATATGTATCTTACATGTTCGGAAAGCTAGAAGTCTGAAATTTTTGGATCTTTGGTCAGATTTACTGTACCCCCATTTATGAAAAAGTTATAAACATTTTACTGCAGGGTGTTTTTTTGTTTGTTCAACGCCTTTCTGACAGTAACATTTCACTAAATGTTAAAACCACCATATTTTCTTGTAAAACCGTATTTTGAACTTCAATATTGCTTTAGATGATACAATTAGACCTGTGAAGTCTGTGCCAATATATATAGGATTGAATATTATGTTTTGGGGTGTTTTTCATGAATTATAAAATATGGTGATCTGTGATTCCGTAACATGTGAGTATGTAACAATAAAAAATATCATTTTTTTTTTACTTTTGAAAATGTTCAGATTGGGTCATTACCATGAAACTTCATAGATCAAAGCATTTCAACACTAATTTAACTATGAGGGCCACACTTCTGAAAAATAGATTTTCAAACAGTGTTTTGTGGGGGTTAAAGTTGGTGATTCCATAACAGTTACGGAATCACATATTTGCTTAATTGACTGGTTCAAGCCTATAGATGTCTTGAATATTCTTTAAATGGACTAGTTTCTTATCTTATCTCTAAGTATTAAGTAAACATATAGTTTCCATATTTAGAATTAGACACTGTGTACAATAGTTTGAAAAAAGAGTATCTGAAGTTCTAACTCATAGGTGATTTCGAGTAAGGTACAATTATTCAAATGTGTCATAGCACCAAACTACCTTTTTAAAACATTCACACAGTTTTAAAGTAGAGTTTAATTAAGTTGGCCTGCAGTGCATCTCACCCAGAGTTGGACACCCAATCCCTCAAAAATCACCCATCAGGACACTTAAATGTTTTTGTTACCCTTCAAAATTCTATTTTCAAACATATAATTGAATTGTTTTCACTCCAGTATGAATTCAGTGATTTTTTAAGGCATTTATTTCAATAAGTACATGCATGTTCATGGTTGTAATGAGCCATATTAAGCTATTCAAATTGTTGGACAGAATTTTAGAATATTGAATTCAATTTCTTTTTTGAAATTCAGGAAAACTTGCTGCCTCATTTGGCTGTTATATCTTAGAGAAATATCACATCTGAACCCTATTTGTTCCAGACTTTAGTAAAATAGTAGATTTTAAAGAATGTATATCTGTGGTGGACAGGAAAGCTCTTCAACAGAAATTTTAGATACCTTCACAGAAACAAATCCTTCTTCAAGTAAAGAAGAAAATGGAAGTATAGCATATGGTCAATGTAGCCCAGGTCCCGAAGTCTCTATTCATGCATATATTTCAAAATTTGATCACCTTCATAAATTTTTGGAGGAATTTATTCAGTGTTTCAGATGGAACTTATACACTGTTTCAGACAGGAAACTTTTGTCATAAGTGGAGAAGGGGAAGGATTCAATACGTAAAACATTTCTCAGAGAACAAAATTTTGTTACATCACTCAAAGATTGAATATAGTCATATGGAAGAGTCTTATGAGACTGTTCTATACAAAGCCAGTCATCTAAATGATACATTACAGGTAAAATGATTTCAGAAACTAAATTTCCAGGGATTCTTCATTCACCTTATAGACATGTTTGATATGCTCCAATAAAAATATCCAACAGTCAATAAGATCACAAATGCATGATGAAATAGAATTATTACATAGTTATTTTATAAGTATTTAGCAAATTGGATAATGGTCATCTATGGTGGGAGAATGGAGGAGTTCGCTTCCTCCCATTCCTCCTATTAGATAAGAATCAATCGGCTTCTTTCACACCTAACTCGGTGTTTTTATCCAGCCTTAAATGGCAAATGCACCATCTTGATGATTTAGGTTCAAAATGTGCCTATACATGTCACCTTTCAAATAAGACCACTCGCAAGTCTGTCCTCCTCAACACTCCTCAGATATGGCTTATGAAAGTGAGTAAAAAACAGGCCTGAGTATAGGCATGGAGGCTGATCATCAGCTGATAAGAAAAAGGCCCTGAAAATGACTTTTTCTTTATCAGCTGATAATCCAAACATGAATTTGCCTGGTCAAATCTGTGTAGTCAAGGAAGATAAGGAACCCCTGCAGTCACTTCCTGTCACTGATATCTCTCGACCAATCAGAAGGGGTGCATAAAATGTGCCCTGCCCTGATGATGTCAGCCTCCATGCCTTTACTTAGGCCTGTTTTTTGCTCACTTTCATAAGCCATATCTGAGGAGTCTGAGGAGGACAGACTTGCGGGTGGTCTTATTTGAAAGGTGACACGTATAGGCACATTTTGAACCTAAATCATTATGATGGTGCATTTGCCCTTTAAAGAATTCTCACCATACAACCAAGTTCATTGCCCTGTCACTGAGGTGGTACTTGGAGTTAGCTAAACCCTTGAGAGTGAAAGTCCATCAGATCTCTGAGGTAATTTAAAACAGAGCCTCCCCTTTGGGTTCAAGAGCAAGCCCTAGATATTATGAACTTCCACAACATCTGCAGTAGCTCCCTCTCAGGACTTCTGCCTTGAAGCTAACAAAAATCAAAAATCTTGGTGCTGCCACCTATACTTAGACATTACTCCTGCCATCACCAAATTTATCAGACTAGGCTTGATATTCCATTAGAACAATGTCCAATCAATAAAATTATCATTCAGTATCAATAGCAAACAGTATGTTTAACATATGCTACACATGCTTATTTTTGCATCTTCCGAGTTGAACAAACTTCTGCATAATTATTTGGTGAAATAAGCACACACGCTATAAAGCATCTTATTTGGAACCCTTCAGGAATACTTTGGACCTAGTTTCATGTTCCTAGCTCTTTGCATGATGATTAAATTAACGTTTTTCTGTAGACAAAAATCTTGAAAAATGACCGTTTTTATCCATTTTTCGGCCAGATTTTAGCCATTTTTAGGATAAAACATTAGTTTTTGTTGAACCTAACCCAGGCATCTTAAATAACATGTTCTTAAGTATATATGTACAATTTCTCATGAGCCTAGGTGGACAACAAATATTTCTTTGATATAAATTACTTTTTTCACTCAATTTATCTAATTTTTGCCCCAAAAACACCTTAAACGACAAAATAAATCCTGCCATCCACCCATACAATATATGAAACTTTGCTGCTAACCTTATATCACAAACTCTCTATCAATGAGGGTCATGTATTATGACATACTATTGTAATAAGTGTAATATACAGTATGGCGCCGATGTTCATTAATTGTGTATATCTCAAATTCAACAACCCCACTTCAGGATCATTAGGTCACATACACAGTATACCAATATCATATTCTTATTGGGACACATCAGGGATATTTTTGGCCAAGTTTCATAATCCTAGCTCTTTCCAAGGGAATTTTATGGACGTTTTTCTTTAACGTAAATCTTAAAAAAATACTGTTTTCTGCCATTTTTTGCCAGATTAAATCAGTTTTTAGGTTAACGCTTAATATTTTGTTAAATCTAATTCAACCATCTCAAAGAGTATGTCCTCAAGCATATATGTACAAACTTTCATGAGCTAAAGTCGACAATAAATATTTTTTTGACGTAAATTACAAAAATCACTCATTTTAGTTCATTTTTTGCATTTTTTGCCCCAAAAAATCCTTGAACAACAAAAGAAATCCCGCCATCCACCCATACCATATTGCCCACCTCATGAAGATATGATTTAGCATGGATGGCAGCTGTAACAAATGTTGCCATCAAAAGTCACATTTTTGGATTTGGCCGCCCGACTAATATAAAGCTACACTTAGTTTCATAATGGCATATAAAAGACACTATTGACAAGCAAACAAACTTACTTTATATGTTTGGCCATATCATTCTTTTTGAAATGAAGTCTTTTTAATCCAATTTTTGAAAAACAAGTCACATAGTTTTAGGATCTGCGTTACACTGGCTCGGTCTTCCGAGACTGCTACGACGTGCATTGTAGAGCACGTTTGTGGTGAAAGATCTCAATAAAAACGAAAGGAATATTTTCCAAACTTCTGTGAACAATATATGCGTATATATCGCTGCCAAAGATAATATTTGAGTTTAATCGCGAAATTTATCTGAAAGGACTAGGTAGAACTACATCGAGGACATGACGAGCACCCATATTGACAGTGACGTCACTAGACTGCAAAGCATGCCGGGAATGCTCAAATCTGACTGGGATCTAAACTCAACCGATGCGAAGACGCCCAAGATAGAACTAGAATTAATCATGAGTGATGTTGCAATCAGATATCTAGGTGCTCTGATCTTTTTGGTCAATTTGAAATATTTCATGGTAACTATCTGCAGGACGGGTACTTTCCAGTTAAGTACAAATTCATAAATCAATAGTTGTTTTGTTTTTATTTTTGCATTTGCACCATTTGAAATTCGCCCAAAGTATGCCTTTATTAGGCAGATAGTACATGAACCTGGATGGTAGGGCCTTTTTGTGACTACTGTGAAAGGTTTGACATGTCCAGAACAGTATGTTTGATTGTTAACCCACAGTAACCACCTGCATTAACCAATGATTAAGATAATTGGTTTCGCATCGTTTTTCTAGGGTTGTCCTGCCACTGAAGAATCAGTGATATTAATAATTCATATTTTCCTTTGAATATAACTCCATTCTCAGAGTGCAATTTAACTGCCAGCAGACTCCAAGCAGGGCTTGTGATATGTTGAAAATGAATAAAGAAGATTTCGAGATAAAAATGTCAATTTTTCGAAAATTGGAAGTAATATTATAAATGCAAGTTTAAGTATGTGATATTACTTAATTTCTATAAAAAAAGAAATAAATACATCAATGAATAAAACAAAAGCAGCCGAGTAATATATGTAAGGTGTATGATGTACTTAGCATCTATATTTGAATGCATGTCTTATCATTTTACGTGGTTTTGTGGTGCGGCAATAGTGGGTCATGTGATTCAATTTGCATGCTGGGCAGCACTTTGAAACAAATGAAGCTGCCCTTAATAATCAACAAAATGACATCTCATATGTCTTAATTGGTTGGATATCAATAGATAACTGTTGGATATCAGTTATCAGTAAATGAGTAAATAATTCACATCATGTATACCTGTCCATTTGGGTGCTATGCATGTAATTTTATACAAATATGACATCCCTGTTGGGTGGCTAACAGCATTGTCACCCAAGGGCGTGGTCCGAGGCTGACCATGCTTACGAGGGGTAACCCATCATGTTAGCCACCCCACAGGGAAGTCATATTTGTTTTATTATACGGAACAACTGCCCTCCAATCACCCCAGGCACCAAAAATCTGTGACAGGTTGAAACTTACAATAATCTCAGACAGAGCGATATCTAAGCAGCGCGTTTATCGTCTGCATGCTGACCTACTTACGCCAAATTTAAGCTCCCTCAAACGAGGGCGCTTTAGGTTAAAGCTCCCTCGTTTTAGGAATTGAATTCTACAACAGATTTCGGCCATCTCTCTAAACCATTCAGAATACAGTATCTTCAAGTGAGGTATAATATAATTGTATGTAGTGGTCTGTTTAAACTAGGGATCTAACATTCTTTTACTTCAATCATTACCTTCTGTATCCTTATGGAAATGTTATTATGGGTAGACCATTTAAAGAAAAAACGAGCTGAAATACCTATCAAGGTCGACCTAACTCATTTCATTCATTTTCATAACCTTAGATAATGACCCAGGTGCAGCACTGATTTCTCTGGGGCGCTGAATAATCAGCCACAACACTCGCACTGCGCACTGGACCTTAAGCAATGGTATGGTAATCACCTCTCCTCCCTTCATCTTACACTGATCTAGCTCTCGCTCAGAATACAGTGATGTGGGGCAGATTAGTGAGATTACTCAAGGACGGGTTCAAAGAGCAGTTGAGTGTTGAGTAGTGCTTGCACTGACTTGTTAGCCCATGTTTGTAGTTCATTTGGTATATTACAAATACCGTCACTAGGGTGTGTGTACATACGCATTTGTTGATTGTCTAGTTTATATGGTCTATTAAGTTTAATGTCATTTATTGATTTTTTTTTATAGTTTTGCGTTTACTTAACTTAATTTTGTAATGTATATTTCACGATGTTCAATAGTGGTCATTAAAGATACGTACATATATTTGCGTATAACGATAAAAATAAAAGGTCACTAACATGCTAGGGTGTTTTGAATGCGCACAGGTTTTAAATCCATGTCTTTATCATTGACATGAGGCCTCAATATTTCGAAGGGTTTGTCGCATGAGCGCCCCTAAAATACGATGCTCTTAAGGCTGTGATGCTGGTGACACACTCAAAATATGACAACTCCTAGTTTAGCACTCCTGTCCCCTTTCTAACAAAAGTTATCTAATCCCTGAGGTCTTGGTGTTTCACATATAAGTTTTCTTTAACTTACCTGCTTGAGCTGACCTCAATAAAAACACATTTTCAATTTTACAGTGTTTTACCTCAAATTAGGTTTTCTTGATCAATAAAAGTTCATTTGATTTATAAATACCATACATGTCTGCTAAATATACTAGGCTAGGGCAACTGAAAGGCAAATTTGGAGTTTCTGCAAGAGAATACCCTACAGCACGAGATTTTGGTGGAAATTTTTAGTTACGAAAGTAGGTCACACTGGACAGCCATTCACTCACAATGGCCAGCCAGTCTCAAACAGGTTGACCTACTTTCGTAAGTAAAATTTCTAGCAAAATCGTGTGCTGTAAGGTATTCTCTTGCAGGAACTCCAAATTTGCCTTTCAGTTGCCCTAGCCTAGTATATTTAGCACACATGTATGATATTTATAAATCAAATGAACCTTTATTGATCAAGAAAACCTCATTTGAGGTAAAACACTGTAAAATTGAAACTGTGTTTTTACTGAGGTCAGCTCAAGCAGGTAAGTTAAAGAAAACTTATATTTGAAACACCAAGATCTCAGGGATTAGATAACTATTGTTATAAAGGGGACAGGAGTGCTAAACTAGGAGTTGTCTTATTTTGAGAGTGTCACCAGCATCACAGCCTTAAGTCTTAATTGTAACTGACTATATTCACGTCACCAACGTGCTTCTCGATTAATCCCCTCCCTTCATGTGAACGAAAAGAACCCCAGACCTTGAATGAAGAAAAGAATGGATATGTAGCAAGAGACCAATTACTGTATGCTCTATAGTGAATAACTGGACTCATAGATCTGCCATCAGCGCGAGGTCACGTGGGAACAAGGACCAACCAGGGCTCTCGTATCGATTACAGAGAAACCTCATCTCCACCATCAGCTGGGCCTGCGCAGAGCTCCAATTATGGGCTATTAGTTGACACTGGTTGGGGCTAGCTTGTTCAGGTTGACCGGCTGGTTTCCATTCCATGTGTTTGGTCTTCTAAGCTAGTAAGCCTCAAAGGTCTGACTTAACGCCTTTTTCCAACTTTAAGACTATTTAAAGCCCTTTTTGGGTTGCCTCAACGTACGTGTCTGAGCTTGGGGTTTACAGAAAGTTCATGAACATGCATCTGTCGATTGAATACCCGGGATTTATGGCAAGCCGAAGTGCCCTAAAGTAAACGTTTATGGAATTCCATAAATGATTTCAGATTTATGGAATTACATAAATGCTTATTTTAGGGCACATCGGCGTGGCTTGAAATTCCATAAATCATTTTTAGAATTCCATAAATCATTTATGGAATTCCATAAATATATGGTAATTATGAAATTCAATAAATGATTTATGGAATTCCAAAAATGATTTATGGAATTCCAAAAATGATTTATGGAATTCCATAAATAATTTATGGAATTCCATAAATCCTTAATGGAATTCCATAAATCCTTTATGGAATTTCATAAATGCTTACTTTAGGCTTAGAAGACCAACACATGGAATGGAAACCAGCCGGTCAACCTGAACATGCTAGCCTCAACCAGTGTCAATTAATAGTCGCTAATAGGTGCTCTGGGCACCCCCAGCAGGTGGTGGAGATAAGGTTTCTCTGTAATGTAATCGATGCGGGAGCCCTGATTGGTCCTTGTTCCCACGTGACCTCGTGCTGCTGCCTTATCTGCTAGTCCTGGCATGAGGCTAGCATGTAACTATAGGGCATATAGTAATTGGTCTCTCGTTACATATCCATTCTTTTCTTAATCCAAGCTTTAGGGCACTCCGACTGCCCCCCTCCTCTCAGTGGTCTGGTCCCGCCCCGTCACGCCCCCCTAATAAACCTACCTGCAAAAACCACGTAGGCCTGCGGCGGAGCTCTTGAATTTTAAGAGAACTCCACGTTCTATGTCATGGCCATCGCGGTCTTTGCCCCGGAGTGTGTACTTGCGCATTCCCACAATTGCTTCTCCATGGTCTATCAACTTATCCACCTCGGTCGCGGCCCCAACAGAGCCGTCAAGTGCCCTATTATCGCTCACGTGGGATTCAAACTCGACGATGCCCGCTCTTTTCGCTATAGCAGAGAAAAACTCGGCGTTGAGCTCGCTTGTGTGGAATCCCATGGTGCTGGTATTCACTTCTGCCATTGTGGTATCGTACAGACGGCACCTGTCCAATTAATTATGTTAAAATCAGAGGGAATCTCTTCGTCGATGTTGGAATCGACAGTGCCGAGCGCTATGTGTGTTTCGCAAGAACTTTCAACTTAGGGCACGTCTAGTTGATTATCTGTTTCCCATGTCCCGACCGACCCTATTTTTGGGCCCGACCCTAAAACTTTCCGACCTACCCTGTCCAGAGGAGCTTTTTTTTCTTCTGAGAACCGTGACTGCATTTTAGAAATCCATTTATGATTTTGAAAGTACCATCAGTTCAGGGTACAAAAAACTGAGATTTTGACATCGTTTATTTATATTGGAGCCTGCAAATTCAACATTTTTCAAATCTGCACAATTTTCTGTATGAACAAGCTGAAGAATAATACAGACTGAGGGAACTGTGTCTCATGAACATTATGTACACATATTTGTACTTCTTGCCATGGCATTGGCAGCATTTCTGTCACAAATAAAGAAATTTGATACCCTATTATAGGTACTTCTGCCTTTTTTTTCCTTTTTTTTTTACCCGACCGACCGACCCTAATTTTCAGTACCTTGGACATGGGAAACAGATAATCAACTAGACGTGCCCTTATCGGTATCTCGTGCACCGTGCACGTGACGTGCATATAGCTCTCATGGTTCAACGGGTCAGATGGGAGCGACCTGCGTGCTAGCCTAGCTACTCGGCCTCACCGTGTTACCATGGTATATACAAGTACGGTTGTAGATGCAAAGCATCAACTAGTCAAAAGGCGGGGCCAAGTTATTTATGAACTTGTGAGGGAACCGGATGTATAAAGAACATTAACATTATAGAGGAAAATAATTTATAATGACTAGATTTGTATCATTTTTGTAGAAATGAAACAAATATCGGAATTCTAGGCGCAAGCTGGAGACTTCGAAATCTCTTGGGTGCGAAGCTACTTGGGTACGCATCAGTTTGGTTACGAACCAGTTTGGTTACGAAGTCTCCTGATTTCATTCTATACACATAGTAATTTTTTTCTTTAGTAATTTTCCTTCCTATACTGAAAAATATACTTTATGTCCGCTTAAAATATTTTATATATTTGAAAACTTCATGCTAAATTAAAATAAGGAAGGCACGATTTTCTGCGGCAAAGGCAACATTTATATTATAACCAATCAGAATAGAGAATTATATTCAGTCCAGCCTCAGCATTTCCAACATGGCCGTCCGGACTATGGACATATCAAAACAGCTTCCCAGATAGGCGTGGCCTGAGGGCCCCGCCAATGAATCTATATAGATTCAGAGGTGTCCAAAGTTTGAAGCCCTGGAGCACATTCATTTTTGATGGGCGCTGTGCAACAACTATTTTTTTCACCAGGTGTCGCTACAAAATCAGCCATCAATAGCAAAAGTAACTGTAGGGCGATCAATGCAATGGATGCGCCCAGTGGGCACAAATATTACCCGAGTGTTGTATGAATGCTAAATTTAGGTGGGAATATTCTGGACCAATTATGAACATTTAAGAAACGTTCAGGTCCTAACATTCCTGGAATGTTCTTATTTGATGTCATATGAATGTTCAATTTTGATTGGAATGTCATGCACATGCTATCTGTGTCGTATGCATATACAAAAAGCCCTCCTTCTCACATGTCTGAGCCAAGGGGTGGCGAACCCTTTAAAAAAGTTGATCGTCTAATAGATCCATTGGGACATGCTTCCCGTAAATTTCCTGATCATGATTTAAACTGAGATTAAAGTTGTCGTCGTGTAGCACGTTAACGGTTTTGAGGCATCTGTCGCACGCTGGTGCCACAATGCGACAGTGGGCCACCCCTTATAATGCTTACACCGTCGTGAGTGTCACCTAGTGGCCTACCCAGGCTACTGTTGGCTTTTTAATAGTTCACACAATGGCCACACGAGTGGTATGTACACGTATATCTGGAGCACACATGCTCTGATAGTCGACACGATTTGTGTCGTCTATCTGGGCCAACTTCTGATGTGTCGTAGATGTCTACTTGGTATGCTCTCCCAGGCCACTGCCCTGGTATACCCTTAGTCCAAGGTCATCGCTCTTGTGCTTGCCTATTGAGATCACGACTATGGAACGCCCAGTGTGCCAAAACCACATGTTTCTGAAACATGAGAGATGTTTAGGAAACATGTACATGTTTCGGAAACATCATTCCCCATATTTATGAGATATCACCTAAATGCAGAGATATCTCCTAAACATGAGAGATGTTTCAGAAACATAGCGGATTACTAGATATGTCTGACAGAAATCATCAATAAAGTCAGAGATATTTAAGAAACATCTCTCAATTAATCGATATCACTCGTGATATTACTTAATTGAGAGATGTTTCCTAAACATATACATGTTTAAGTGATATCACAGTATCACTTGAGTGATATCACCTAATTGTGAGATGTTTCTTATACATGTACATGTTTCCGAAACATCACTCATTTACGTGATATCTCGGACAGTACATGATCTTAGTGCCTGATGTATCCTTTTGGATACATCAGGCACTAAAAGAGAAATCACTTAAATGCAAGATGTTTCTGAAACATGTACATGTTTAAGAAACATCTTGTATTTAAGTGATATCACTCACATTTAGGTGATATCATGATATCACATACATATTTTAGGAAATATCTCTGAATTATGTGATATCGCGCTATCACCAAAATGAATTAGGTGATATCTCTCGAAGTCAGAGATGTTTCGTAAACATCTCAGATGTTTCAGAAATATGTGGTTTTGACACGCCAGGCGGACCTGATGCCATTGTGCCAAAACTATATTTGAGAGATATCCATTAAATAAGAGAGATGTTTGCGAAACATCTTTCAATTAGGTGATATCGCTTTAAAAAATTAAGAGATATCTTGTAAACATGTAAGATGTTTGTGAAATATCGTGATGTTTCCTAAACATCTCACATGTTTCAGAAACATGTGGTTTTGGCACACTGGGCGTTCCATACTCGACACACTCCTGGCCGTCTGCATATCATCAAAGTTGACGTGTATCTGTTTTATGGTGTGGCGTAATTAGTTCCTTTTGTTTGCATTTTGATGGTTTCATATTGTTTATTTTGAAATGCGCTTGTTTGATTTTGTATGAAATTACAGACACTTGAATAGTAAACATGCATACAAACAATATGCTTATTCGAGGCTTACATTTAACCTAGATAGTAACATATATTTATGTGACCAATTGTAATATGGTACTTTGTTTACCAAATAGGGCTATTGTTGACATTGTGTAGTTACCAGTGCTGGCCAATAGGTGCCACTGGGGTATGTCAGATTCACAATGTCAACAGTGGTTTTGCTTGGACACTGTAGATGGCACTGCTTTTCATCTAGCAACCATCTACTGTGTGACAAGGGTTAGTTCTGAGTTTTTATAATATCTTATGGTCAATTATTAGTCCTGGGGTGTTATAATTGGGTTTTGGTGTATATTTGGTTTGGTTTCATTCAGAATTTAAGGTACATTTGTATAAAAATAAAGGTTCCCATGATCCTTGATTGTTGTTTTTCTGTGTTGGCTATGGGCTGGAGCTGACCAATCAGGTGGCCTGATACATATTGTGCTCAGCCAATCAGAGCCTAGGAGGCACTGTTTCTATCATGTGCTCAGGGATTAAAGGGGTGGTGGAGCAATCCACTTTCACATTCCTCAACTACAACTCTATGGAACATTGGCAGTTCAAGGCATAAATGTAAGTTAACTGTAATTTTGGCTATTTTGATGTGGTAGTTTAGACATTTAGTTTTTGACTAGTTTTCTGCTGTTAGGAAACTTTGGACATTTAGGCAGCCATTTTGGATTGATGTTTTGGTAGCCATTTTGAATTTGTGATGAAGTATCCAGCATTTTGTACCTTTAGTCCTGCTTTAGTATGAATCTTTCTAGTTTCTACTACTAAGTTTTAGTAAATTATCTCATTACTTGAGTTTATGACTTTGCATTTATTGAACAGTTTAGTGATTTGTCTTAGGTTTTTGGACTTACAATTATTCATGAATGTCACTTTCCTTACTGATGTCTAGTACTTACCTGACTTTGTTAAATACTGAGTGTTAGTCACATTAGTCATATTTCAGTAATTGTCTTTGACTTTATTAGTAATTAGTGGCTAGTGTTAGTCAGTGATATATGCTTTTCGAGTACTTATATTGGTTATTACTCATTTACAGTGTAAAACAGCTTTACTTACCATTACTTACCTGATTCTGGTGGGTGTTGCCTGGCATGGCACAGTGAGATGGGGTGAGTTTTAGGGATTTAATGGCTTCTTATTGTTATTTCTGATGACTTATTGTAATAAGCTTAGGAATATGACATGTTAGCTGTGTTGGCACCATTAAATACACCTTAAATGTATCATTCTTTTTGTCAAGTAATACTTACTGTATCAGAGGTCCTAATTTGTATCATTTCATTTCCTATTTTGTATTTCTGTTCCTTATTCTGAGTCACTCCAATTAGTTATGTTTTAATTTAATGAATACATGACTTTGACTGTATGAAACTTGTATGTTGTGATACTTCAGTCATTTGTACTGTTTATTTTATAGGGTTTTTTGTCATCTAATAAACAGTCGTCTACATCTACGTACATGATCTTCTGTCATTCATCGATCCATCGGTCACATTTATATGGGATTTTTGACTCAGTTTTATCTACATCGCTTTTATTTGACAGTTTCGCCTATACAATGAGCATATTGTCGGGTAGGTCTTCTGATCAGGAATGCATTAAGCATCACAAAAGTACCATCCCCAGCAGGGTATGATTTATCCATACGAAGATTTCATCCTGATTATGGACGAGGGACCTTCTAACTTCACAACTGTGGGGGAAAATCAATACGAAGGCAGGGATATCACGTTATTTTTAATCCGTTGACATTTATTAACCATTTTCGTCCGGAGTTATTTTTGAAAATTCGAAAAAAGGCGCATTCAACTTTCAGATTTCACATCATTTTCTGTAGTCTGTGTTTTTCACTCTTGGGTTTTCCTCTTCTCTTTCACTTTAATATATACCTCGCATTGCTGTTTAATACTACTACTACTACTACTACTACTACTACTACTACTACTACTACTACTTCTACTACTTCTACTACTACTACTACTACTAGTTCTAGTGACAATAATAATAATAATAATAATAATAATAATAATAATAATAATAATAAACTAAATTAATATTATCATACTAGCTCTGCCATTTAAACCTAATTCTGGTGGCGGCTTATTACACAATGATGCAAACCACCTGAGAGTACTGAGTGAGAGCTATCCAATGAATACCAGTGTGATAGGGTTTAATTTTTTTAGAAATATTTGTGTCCGTGTGTTTTGGATGAAAGTAGCCTGAGTATTGGAAGGGTCAATATGGGCACAGCATAGGTGTCGTGTAGGGCATCACAGAGCGTGATGTCATAGCTGCAAGACATATCGTGGATATATACAACACTAATAGTGTAGCAGCAGTGGCCCAAAAAGTGGCTTATTTTAGGAGTATCCCCAAACGGCGGTAGACTCAGCAGCATCATACATCACATGAAAGCTACGAATCTCAGGATTCTGGAACTGCGTGATGCGGGAACCGAAAAGTTGTACAGGCGGAGATATCACACCGTTTCCATGGCAACCTTTTTGAAGTAGTGAAAACACTAAAAAAATTACTCTTCAATGAAATCCTTATTTGGTGGCCTTCTTACCAATATAAGGATAGAGAGGGGGTAAGTCAGCTTAAGAGCCTTCGTTAACCCTTCCAATGCTCACTGAGGCTACTTTCGTCCAAAGCACAAGGACGCAAAATATTTTTGAAATCCATCTAAACCTTGACATGTTAGTCAATTTCATCCAAAATACACGCATGCTGGTATTGATTGGAAAGCTCTCGCTGAGTACTCTCAGATGAGTTCCCAAATATCAGGTGTTTTTTAGTCATATTTCAGTTTTTCGCATCATTTTGTATTGGCCCAATTCGCCACCAGCAACATAAGAGGTAAACTAATCCTCTATCACCTCGCCCGGTACTCGCTATGATTAAGCACTTTGTTTTTAAGAACTCTCCCCTTGACCTGGACAACAGGCTATAGGTACATGTATGTGGTCTGTGTTTTCCACTCTTGGATTTTCCTTTTTTCTTTCATTTTTATTCATAGATCACACATCATGTGTTTATAGATGTAAAGAGAATTACAGCCAATAAAGTATATATACTCTATTCTATGCTCCATGCAATATGATGGTTAGTTTAAAGGGGAAGGCTTGGGGAAGGGCAGCCAAAGTGATGCAGGATATTGGGAACAGGTAATGATAGAATGCTAGAAAAATACACTGTTAATTCCACTCTGGATTCATAATTAATGCGTGTATCCTACATGAGGTGAAGATGACATGATGTTAAACCCAAATCAAAATTCACTTTCCTGGTTATAGAACTAGAGCCTTATATATTTGCGGTACCTCCCATCCAAAAGTTGTCCTAGTCTTTGACAGCCTTATGGAAATAACTGATGAGATAGAAGCCTATCCATTGATGTTCGTGCATAATGATGCTCCCGCAGGTAAAACAGTCATATGTACATATGCTCTCTCTCTCTCTCTCTCTCTCTCTCTCTCTCTCTCTCTCTCTCTCTCTCTCTCTCTATATATATATATATATATATATATATATATATATATATATATATATATATATATATGTGTGTGTGTGTGTGTGTGTGTGTGTGTGTGTGTGTGTGTGTAAATGTATGCACGTACATACATACATACAGACACGCACAGACACACACGCGCATATAAGTATACATACATACATATATATATGTATATATATATATATATATATATATATATATATATATATATATATATATATATATATATATATATATATATGTATATATATATATATATATATATGTATATATATATATATATATATATAATGTTACAGCAAGCATTCTTTGCTTTGGTGCTGCCCTCTTTTGCTTATTTTGATTTCTAGTTTTTCAGGTGTCAGCTTTTAGGTCAAATGTCATAGCCTCTCTTTGGACGTCATAGCCTCTCTTTGGGTGTGAGTCTATAAATATGTGTGGAGAGACTGGTTCTTTCTATTTCATTTCTGGGTGTGGCCCTGTGCACTGCTGGGTGATTCGGCTCTCTAGTATGGAACTATGGCTGTACAGAGGTATGTTTCTAGAGGTTCTTCTTTATCTCTTCAGTGTATTTGAGACATTAGGTTTAGTGTATTTGAGGTTTAGTGTATTGTCTACTTAATGTGTATCTTTATCAGTATGTTTGACTATGTACTTAATGGTACTTGTGTTATTTCTTTGCAGTTTTCACGAGTTGAATTCACTGCGAACCATGAGTTTGTACCTGCGACTTTTCATTGCGAAAGAAAGAATAAAAGCTCAGTGATAGTCAAGCCTGTTTCCTGCGTTATGTCCCCCATTAGCTACATATATATATATATATATATATATATATATATATATGTATATATATATATATATATATATGAATGGGTGTATATATATATAAATATATATATATATATATATATATATATATATATATATATATATACATACATACATACATACATACATATATATATATATATATATATATATATATATGTATATATATATATATATATATATATATATATATATATATATATATATATATATATATATATATATATATATATATGTTTATATATAATCATAGTTTGATATCTGTTTTAGGTAACATATTTGTCCACTTGCTCTTTATGACTGGGAGACATGCTGCAGCCATGTGCCCCAACGAGATGTAGCTCTGTTTTTAACAAATACTCTCTTTCCTGAAAAAACACCACAGGAAACAATGCAGGCATGGTCAGAGTGCACTGAACATTACCGCATGGAGCTCCTCAGAGCCACCTCGGGGCGAGCAGAGAAACTACGAGTTTTTAATGACAAGGGGTTGTTCGCACGCATCATGGCTTACATGGCTCTGGAGGCTTACGTCAATAGGGCAGCCCTGCCTTCGCTTTTCCTAATCTCCCTGAGGAGGGTTGACTGTGAAGAGGGCCTCCTCAATATTCTGTCCTACCTGGAAGCAATTAGCGTGGACATCCCACTTTTGCAAGAACCATGAACTATGTTATAAGCTTAATCGTATGGTATAGTTTCCCGGTAGAGTTTATGGAGCACTTGATATACAAAGTGAAAGTATACATATACATAACACAAAAACAAAAGAAAATAAGAAAAATAGAATCAACTACATAGAACAGGTGACCAGCACAGCAAAACATAGAAAAATAAGTGTCAGCAGGAGAAACTAAAATTCCTGGAGACTAGGTGTAACAATCATAGACAAACAACTGGTCAGCTTGAGATCTAGTGTGGGAGTGACCACATAGGTATAATCACATGACGTGCAGTACAGAATGACTTGAGTAACTGGTTTGATATTTAAAGTCGACTCTGTTAATAGATGGCAGCACATGTGTCAGTAATTAGTAGAGTTCAATTTCACATGTTACACTAGGAGTACTAACTCAAGCACTGCAACTTGCGGCAAAGAACTAAGACATGAGGGATGGCTCTTAAAGCTGACCCACCACATCATCATCATCATCATCATTTCTGATACTGTATAACCCACTCCTTAGGTATCTCTCTTGTATATAACGGGGAATGACACCACACACCAATAACACGTGTTTGAGAAATGCTTCAATCATGTTGATATTTTGGTTCAGGTAAAATGCCCCACCGCTTAATCGGTATCCACATTAAACGAAATTTCTTATTCAACCCCTCTGATTTGGTTTATCGAACCACTCATTCCACGTTTTAGAATTCCTCAATCACATTGTCATGCAATAGGACAATACGAATCATTTTATAGAAATGATATATAATTAAATCGTTGGCATGGTAACCGAAGCTCGCAGATAATTCTTAGAAACCCCGGGAAAAGTTTTCAGTCGGCTAACTCTCGGCAGACTCTTCAATTGCATCACTGGGACTGCCATTTTTAATGTAGATGTATGTAGTTATCAGCCGGATTGGTGTTGGTTAGGTGTATCATACTCGCATTTGATAATTACTAGATCGAGCAACTCTGTCGCCGTTGTTTACATTCTGAGATTGATAGGCCATGGGTATATAAATATATATATATATATATATATATATATATATATATATATATATATATATATATATATATATATATATATATATATATATATATATATATATATATATATGTGTGTGTGCGTGTGTATATATATATATATATATATATATATATATATATATATATATATATATATATATATATATATATATATATATATATATATATATATGTTCATATACATATATATACATAATATATATATATATATATATATATATATATATATATATATATATATATATATATATGTACATATACATAATATAAATATATATATATATATATATATATATATATATATATATATATATATATATATATATATATATATATATATATATATATATATATAATCGATAGAGGAAAAAAAGACAAAAACGATGGTTTCTATGTCTTGACAGAAACTTCATTTGCACTATCAGATATACTCATTGTTGTTCCGTGAAATAGAACGCAAAACTAAGTTTTCACATAAGAACTCTCCATAAATAGTATTTAAACTCACAAAACAACTGTAAATGCAGTAAATATAAAAAACATGATGAAATGGGGGTAAAGAAATGACGACTAGCAAGAAAAATTTACCTCTTCGAAACCTGTAACTGTAAGGCACATTGAGATATTCAAATAATGGAATA
Source organism: Maea johnstoni (assembly GCA_963942565.1). NCBI lineage: Eukaryota > Metazoa > Annelida > Polychaeta > Spionida > Magelonidae > Maea > Maea johnstoni. The sequence continues at coordinate 1,468,583 of OZ012700.1, read as the reverse complement.
CCTTCAAGGGGACAATTCAACCTTTTATGTTCCATCATCTCTTTTCAATTATTTTCTTTACAACTAATACCCAAGGAAGGACTGGAAAAAGGAGTCCTGTTAAGAAGGTATATGTAGAAAATCAATGGAAGTGTTCTGACTTTTGTATGGGTATGGCACCTACCACGGTTAAGTATCAGGAAGTATCGAGGCTTGAACAATAGAGGTAAATCAATATGATAACTTTTACGGTTATGTTTACTCCGTATCCCCACTCCAAGTGTTTGATTGGCTGCTAGGCGTTGGTAGGTTTAAGCAAGGTGCGATATACGAGAAGGT